>JARJDR010006933.1:0-17667 GCA_030264135.1 Myllaena sp. GC000078 | reverse complement strand
GCGTCAATTGTGGCAGGTCGGGAAATTATTGGCATTCTTCGCTCCTGCTCATAAATTGTTACCGTGCATTTTGCAAAATAAAACTGCAAAATTTACTGAATGATAAGAAACAACTGGTATCTCAAAGAATCTGAATTCCGTTTCACGCACAAGTTCACCAGTTGTTTTGAAGACAATCTCAAAATTACCATGGCGCCAATCAAATTAGCACCCATTTATTTTGCTATTTAGCTCTTAATTTTGTGTCGCTACTTCACTTGTCGCTAAGTTTAAGTAGTCCTTGATAACTAATTAATAGAAATTATCGCATGATTAAATTTTGGCGCCTATTAATTTTCCCAATTATTACTTGCAAATTTAGATTTCTATAATGTTTTTAATTTGGATGTTTTAATGTTCGTCGTGTGTACGAAATCTGAGAAAATCTGCGCGTGGAACGTGGCAAATAATTAACACGTTTTTAATAAAGCCCAAAATTTATTAAAACCACCGACGATATGGCGTCGTTAGATTTAAACGCGCACCCGCTTGGAGCGTATTTATAGGCACTGACAAGACGACCCGCGCCGGTGAGGCGTAGGTGTTAATTGCGTCTCTTCTTAAATACGTGAGCAATTAGTTAAAAATAACCAAAATTACACACGTTAATTATAATCATAACGCAATCGGTGCCGTGGATTCGGTACGTTCTCACTCAGGTGAAATCCAAAACGCATGCGAAAAATTCTTCAAGCATGAAGTAAGACAAGGCTCACTTTCTTCACAAAATTCTTGCGCATTTATGTAATTCATGCGCTATAAGCGATTCGTCTTCTTCCACTAACTGAATTTCCGGAATCGTGGCAATGAATTATAATTAGCGCAACGGGCGGGATATATGAGAAGTGTCGCTGCACATTTATAACCATCTTCTGTTTACTCGGCAGGTTGTGCGCGTGGCCGCGAAGAAAATGCATTCTGATACCGCAATGTGCGCAGTTCGACGACGCGACGTCGGGATGCTATTAACAAGCGCAAGCAATGGTGGGCGTGCGCGACAAGGTCGGTTTGCAGAAATTCGGAGAATTCGCGGCGCGCGGTTTGTCCTGGTTGATGTTGATAGTTTCTTGGTATCGCCGCCCCTCATAAGTCAACGGCTAAGTGTGACATCGAATTATCGGCGATCGCGTAACAACGACGCAACGATGCTCTACTTTTTGCGTCGAACAACGTCAATAATAATAACATCGAGACGAAGGATGCGGTAATTTATTAATAACTCGACATTGACATTCATACGTTTGCAAAAGTTAAGTCAAGCCGAACAATGTTGAATTTGTATAATCAGCAAAATAACATTCTGTTTCAGATGTAATCGCTTCGTAATACAAAATGAATAACGGTTACTTGCAGTTTACGATTTCGTCGAAGAGGGCAGAATCAATTCGTTAATCCGCCCATCATCCGCACCGCGAAAGCTTCGCGCAATGATTCATCCGCGCTGTGCGCATTTATTTTTACTACACTACTCTCCCGGCACAGCTTTTATTGCTATGCGTTGATGCTCGTAAACGTTTCGATTGAAACTTTTTAAACACTTCTTGTTTTGCACACTCATGATTGTGTTACGCATACCATTTTGCACTAGCAAAAGCATTAATTTTCACAAATTAACGCTTTTTTTTTTTGTCTATATGACACATGCATGTAGTTTGTTAATTTGCACTCGTGAGAAAATCCGATTCGGCCGAAAACGAGCGTGTTTTCATTCCCATTTGGATGAATAATGACAAAAAAATGTGCAATGAGTAATGCATGAGTGCGGGGGAATATCGATTGGAAAAACACACCCGAAGAAAGCGAAAATTCAGTGAAAGGGAAAACTAGGTCACATTTTCATACATTCGTTTGCTTGCCCGGCTCGCTCATAACATTTTATTCAATTATTGTTTTCAGATCATTTCAGTTCTGACATTTGAAACAGACATGAAGGAGACATTGACCTAGGGAACTATCTAGATATGTTTTCCACGTAGGTATTGATTAGGCTGAATCACGGCTTGAACAAAGAAATCAATTGGAAGCGATGAAAAACTTTGCATTACTCGATTATTTCTTAACGCGCTTATCGTTATCGTTTCCCTTTTCATTGCGTGGCATGAATTCATGATTCATGGCGTCTAGAATTTTTCAGGAGAAGCAAAACAATTTGTATGTGCCGGGTGTAATTTCTGGCTGAATTGGACGAGCGCCAAGTGTATCGCTTTCATTCCGTCAATCAACGATCATAATGTAATTGCGGCATTGTTGGACAGTTAATTATCTCCTCGGTTCCAGGTGTAATTCAATTAGAGCATTTCCGCGAATCCATATTCCACGCCATGAATGAAAATGTAGGTCTAGCCGCTCCGATATCAATCGCTTTATGCAAATTATCCGAGGAAAATACGATGCGTGGGCGTGAAGAAGCAACAGGTGCTTGCGGTAAGTTTTTCAATGGCACCCCCATCTCGACGTGAATGCTACTTGGTACTTATTTTATTTAATAATTCAACACTTGTATTTTTTGTTGGTTTGGGTGAGAGTAATTCTCAACGAAGACGTCATCAATGCGCCGGCCGGCCGGCATGTGCGTGCAGGGTGCGTGCGTGAGTCAAATCTGGGGCTGCGATTCGAACAAGGACGAAGGACACGAAGCAGGTGTGCAAAGGAACGGCATGACCTGCTTTTCATCGGAATCCGTAAGCGTAAGTGTTTGGCGTTAAGCGCGACACACGTTTTCTAGAAACCATAACGGTAATTATCGGATTACGATACACCCCCGCCTACCCCACCAATTGCGTTGTTGCCCTACATAGGGAGGGATATTAAGCAAACAAAATGTTCGTATTGGATTTCTTGAATGCTTATGCGGTGCGATTAACATTAATTTGAGTTCTCAGTTTCTATTCGGTGAATATTTCGCAGAAATGCAGGATTTCGAAAAAATATCCTTATGCAGAACATAAGGCGTTGCAAATCTCGTATGTAAACTAGTTTGAAATAATATTTTTTGCAAATATTATTAAACCATAAAAACAGGAGTATTGTGATGGACGCCCACGCATTATAAAAATAGAATAGGACGTGGAGTGTACAACTTATATCCTGTGCTTTCACACCTCGTACGCAGCGTGCGCGCGTGGCTTTCATTCAGCTTTCGCTCTGGGGGGGAAAGGGCCTGTGCGTAGATTTATTCTCACATGGTATAAATATAGTCCGGTGTCCTCTTCGCGGTGCGCACGCCATAACATCACCATACACCCTCCACGCTATCTCATTGTTTAGATATGACGCATAAGATTAAGTTGCAATTAGGGCTCCTTGGCAGCTGCTGGCGACGCACATGATCACGCTGAAAACAAGCGGATCACGTTATTGCGAAGGTGGACAAATAAAATTTGATGATGATTTACGTGGTGGCTGGTGTGTAGGTGGACAACGACGCGCGCGCAGATAATAATTCTCCCTGTTTTCGACGACGCGACGCGAGCGGGGAAGTAAAGAGCGCGCAACTTTTTTCTTCTTCCCCCAATGGCCACATGCATTACATTTAGCACTCGGTTTTATGAATGCGTGGGTGGCATGTGAGAAAAAAGTGCATATAACGTGTGGCAGATGCCTTGTGGTCACCGCAAGGAAGGAGGGGCGGCTTGATGAATGCAGACGAATCAAATGGAAAAAGCACCCCCTCTTTTCCCACCCCCACTTGTTCTACGAAATGACTACTAAGATATTGATTGTTAGTAAACAGAATTCGCGTTATGACAATGTTTTTTATCTCTCTGAATAATGAGTAATCGAAATCAGTGTGTTGCGCAAGTGATTGGGCGGATCAACCGGCGCACACCACATCCTAGTAGCACGCAAAAAACACCGTGCGTAAAACACGCCAGCGGGCAAATTGTGCGGAAAGAATGAATGGGTAAAAGGAATGAATGAATGAAATGCCGAACGTTCGGATGGCGGCCGGCGTTACCGGATTTCGTGTGCGACGGCGAAGGTCGTTGCCTTCGCTCTACTTTTCATCAGGTATGATGATGTTAATGATAGTGCGAGAATTATAAAACATTATCCTGAGTCCTTTCATGCAGGAGGGAAGGAGGGGGGGGGGGGCATCGATTCAGTCGGAGTTTGTGGAACTCGTCCCCAAAGGGCTCCGACCGACGTGTGCGCGGACTAGGAAGTTCGTACCGTCCTGCCCGCGTCCGAGACGGCGGCGGTTGGGCACCGTTGCGCCGCCCCCACTATGTGGTGCGCGCGCGCTTGCCATATATTGCGTGTAAGTATAAAAGTGAGCGTTTGACGGGCGAGCGCGCGAGTTCAAACGAGCGCACTTGCGCGACGCGCATATTCACTTGTACGAATGTATTGCTACGCTCGCAACGCTATTATCACCCGCTATAAGTCGCGAAGAAAAAAGGATTACTCGCTGCGAATATAAAACAGACATTTGGGACAATATCGGGAAACATTTTTATGTGAATTAAAAATTTTGTTTATGGTGTGTGAAACTTTGGAGAGAGTTTGTAACTTGGGTGCGACACTGAATGTCCTCCGCGCGGTGGTCGTCGACGTCCGCGTAGACGCATCCTCGCGGGCTATGGGCGGCCTGCTGCGGTCGCCGGCATCGTCCACGCAGCACACGATACGGACGTTCTCGCTGATGCTGTCGCTCGTCTTCTGCTGCACGACGACGATGCAGGTGCATGCTGCTGTCGCTGATGTCCGCAACGACGGCGAATTCTTGGAGGAGCTCGGTCTCAACACACCAAATATCGCTAAAGTAAGTTTCACTCGTTTCAAACTACTTTTAAACGCTCCAACTGCGGCATGACTCAACCGAAAAAAAAACTTTTAAACTCATTGGAAAGTTCATCTCGAAAGTAGAAGAGCCGCCGCCGGTTGCTTCAATAAAATTAAATCTCCGTTACCATACAATTTAACCGTCGTTATAAGCGTTTTGCCATTACGCCGGCCGTTCGCAATTGTCTCGTGAGTCAGTTAGTGTGGTGAATGCCGGAACCGTCACCGTCGTCGGCAAAAGGTATTTCCAAGCATGGGGATTCCCAAATCGGTTTCTTCACTAATTAAAGAATAACAACTGTGTGAGAGGAAAAAAAAAACGCGAATCCATCGGAGCGCGCCAAGAAAACGCATTCAATTGCGGATCCTTTACAATATATATATATTAATCGCTAGATAAAAATCCGGCACGCAATCGTTCCGAAGGTTCTTCACGCGAATTGCCCAACTCATTACAAAATATCACGTAGATAGGTTTTTATAAACATTCCGTTCGGAGCGTGCCATAAACAATTTGTGCGAAGGAAAATCATCGAATGCCTTTCGATTTTCCGCGCGCATATTGTGTGTGCATCAATTCTGCGTCCGGGGCGCGGGCGCGCGCGCGCATCGAAATAGAAATTAGGCCAATTGGCCAACGGTATACTCGTATGTTGCTCGTAGGATACGATAAATGCTGCTCAGGAGTTTGTTGAATCAGATTGGAAGCCATATAAATATGCAAACAGCGCAGATGCATTTCATATTTTATTAATCAAAATTCAAAATCGCAAAATTGTGACAACCTGTTGCTAACATCGTAGTAGCATTTTGTGTGTAGCCGTACATCGTGTTCTTGTCACTTTCGCAAACGTGCCACGAAGATAAATTCGTCGGGCGCCATGCGCGCACCCAAGTCACGATCGCGCTAATTGCGGCACGTCGCAAACAATACGAAGCATTCACCTTCTTCCTGTTGAGCTATTCGCGTACTTCCGTATTGCCATTCGACAGATTTATGGCTCGAATATCACACGCATATCAAAAAGTATTTAATAATCATGAAGTTTATAAAAGCAATGAGAAATGAATGCTGGTGTTGAGTGAATAAACATCAAACACTAGTCAAAACACAGTGTTCATCACATGAAACCAAATTACGCATTTTTTACGATGGGCTGCGCGCAAGAATTCGGAAAATGCACATCCCACGCGAACGATGCCTTCTGCCAAAACATGCGTAAATGATTCGCTGATTCCGCCGCACGCGATAAATTTTTTGCATTCTATGTGGATTGATCATCGGCAATTTCGAGCCTCATAATCCGCGCGCGCATTAATCCGGTCGCATTTTGTAGCGAGTGATCACACATTGACTTTCGGTATTTCTATTATTAACTCGCGGGCGGCTCGTTAATTATAGTTAAAAATACACGGCGCAATGTGATAGATGACAAAACCACCTCCCAATTGTGTTTTGTTTATATTGCGTATGGTTCACCAGATCATTTCTCATTCGGGATTTGTTTTTCCATTTTCAGGCGAACATCAGTCAGGAGGAGTACGCAGAGAAGATGACGCTTTATTTACGCACCCTGGACGCGAGTGCCACGCACGGCGAAGATGTTCCACAACTGCTAACGTACAATTCAGGTGCGTTACTATTACCTTTTTCTCCCTTCACTTGATTGTAAACACCGAATGGTATTGTTAGATTCCGTGGGCCTAGGATGAGAAGAAGACGTGTGCTGGAAGCGACCGAAGCGATATGTTGATTATTTTTCAATGGGGCATTGTATACGTTTGATCCTTGCGAGGAACGAACGAACGCTAGACGCTTTAAATAAATCGAAGAGAAGTTATGCAGATTGTCGGTGATGAAATTCGAGTACATACATACGTTTTAAATCACAAAATTGGACCGGTAGAAAAAAGATTTCAACATTATTGTAATTTTTAATAAAGCTAAATGTTAAGCATCGCGGACAGAAGCAGCTGGCGTCTGGCATATGAATGATTGCCAAATGAATTGGGGAAAATTCAAGAAAAAAATTATATTATGGATTCTTTAGTATTTCTTTAGTATTGGGTTCTTGTTTCGCATTTATTTCCGGTTGCAAAATGATTGAAATTGACAACGATCTTATTTTAGCAATGACGTGCGTTCATTTCCTGACATCTAGGTAGCATTTAATTAGCGTGTAATTCGTGCGTACGATGTCGTAAGACGACGAAGGAGGGCATCTCTTTGCGGTGACGCCTCCGGGCGTTGATGCACTCGCCTGCTAAAAATACGCCGTATTCAATTCACTCACATCATCGATGACGTTCGCGGTTCGTTGTTTGATGAAAATGATGACGATTTTCGTATACGTTTTTACATAAGTAGTAAATCTTCGCAAAGTATAAGCGCATTTGAGAATGGATATGTATACAAACATGTCCTTGTCCTATCTACATACTACTACCCGCGTCAAGTACGAATTTTTAGATACGTTTACCGCAGTGATTCAGACTGCGTGCTAGATTGTTTAAAACAATGCATAAATATCATGCGCACGGAAATAAAGAAATTAATGGGTTCAACACGCGTTGCGTAGGCGTGTGTAAGCTTATCGACTAATTGACTCCTCCGAGCCGGCTTGCATGTTATGCGATGTGCGCGACGAAAAATTAACGATGTTTTCTTGCTTGATAAACCAAGCACAGTACTCACTTGAAATTTAAATATTAGATGGAACGTATTTGAAAATTATTATCAAAATTATGCAATATTAGCTTGCGGTAGTACACGAAATGACTAAATATGAATCACTCATCACGTCGTGTTGTGGTTTACCTGGAATTTCGAGTAATAAGGTCAGAGTCGCACTTGACATAATGAGCACTACAGCGACATGCCAATTATATAATTGGCCACGCGTATGTGCTGGTCATTAACGCATAATTCGGCTCCGTTGCGTGAATCGACGAAATATGGCGAAAGCCTTGGTCGGATTCGATTTTTTTTTCTTTACGATCGATCGGAATTTGAAATATTCATATTTATTGCACAATGATTGCATCACAGACGCGACGCCGACGTGTGCGATCAAATGAATTTCACGGCACGCAAACTGATTATTAGATCCTGATTACTATCGCCATGAATGGAGCATGGAACATACGTTCGGAAGTTTCCGGAGCCGCAATTAAGTGTTCAGTGACATCCACACAGTGATTCGCAAATTTCTTCATTCATTACACCACAGTATTATTTATGACATCAGATTTTGTGTATGTAAATTTAGGCAGCAATTCAATTTTTCTTTGCTACGAGAGTAGTTCTTAATTATGTTTGCGGCGCGCTTTGCTCTTTTATTTTTAAATTTCCTGCGTGACGATTTAATTATGCGAAGATGAGACACAGACTCATGTTTATATACAATTACACAATCAGTCATAACTCAAGCAGCACTTAAACGCTGTGTCTTTGCTATTTTTACAACTGGTAGATTTTTAATAGCCGTTTAAAATTAGCCCCTCTAATACCTCAAACTTCTACACGCCTACGGAGAGAGGCAGTTTGTAGGTGTGTAAATTTAAGATGGAAGACGCGAGAGCACCTGTCGAGTGCTATTTAGCGCATCCCGAAGGAACGCCAACCAGTCGGAAATAAAAAGGATCAAGTCAAGCGTTTAGCTGCCTTCGCAGTGTCAACTTCAATGATATCCACACGGTCCGAAAACAAACCGCCTATGGTTTGGTTCTGGCTATCTCCAATAAGCCGACGTGTAACGAGCTAATTAAGTGCACTTTGAAAGTGCAGGCGAAATGGCAATGTGTCGGCGGCTGAGAGTGAAGTGGTCTCTCGTCTCAAGAGCTCTCGCCTCTCTCGCGCTTGGTGAGAAAATGATGATGATGTCGGCGAGTATTTCGAGACCGGACGACTCGTTTGCATGTATGGCTATTTCGATTGCATAAAACATGCATTCCACGGTTACACATTTTATAAAAAGCTCACGCGACGCATAATAAAATTAAAATATTTGCATCGTGTATCATCGCGCGTGGCGCGCCGCGAAAAACATATCATTTGCCATCGTGTTTTTTGCTGCGCCTGTACAAATACGAGATTTGCACTTGCATGCCGGCCTGAATGAAAAAATATTCGGCATCGCGCGACGATGGGGATATGCATATCGGAATTGGCGACGAGACCGTATTCTCGCTTAATTCAGCACCGAATCAAAACGACGAAATGTTTATGCGTTAAGTACATCAACATTCGCATTTGCGTGAAAGTTATGTGCGCATGTACAGGACTATGCGTTAATTTTTAATTCAGCAAACTTGTTGGAATTCGCCAGTATTGGAAAATCCTGTAGCGCGCGCGCGCGATGAAAGAGCTGTCGTTTGGCGTGCTGGCGCTCTTGAAATAATTCTTTGCCGACGACGACGACGCCACCATGTCGGCGCTTAGCTGGCGCCTGAAAAGTATTTCACGCACGCACGCATGTCACATAAAAATCGAAATAAATTCGTGGCGATTAAAAATGTTCAATATTTTTGAGTTCTAACGAGATTAACGATTAGGCACGAGCTCACGCGTGCGGGTACCGGTCCAAAATCCGCATTCACACGACGACGCCGACGACCAACTGCTCCTCGTAATTATGTTGTAGTCTGAGACCTTCGCATAGTTTGCATTTTTGGGTATTTTCGGAGAAAGCCGCTTGTCCGGATGGGTATTTTTGAAAAGAAATCACTATTTTTAAATAAAAACCTCAGCGAACTATTTGGACGAATAATATTTATAGACATTTACGATTTGCGTGCATCAAATGCACTGCATAAACATTTGTGGTCGTTGCACCTTTGCGATAGCAATAAATAAACTATTAGCCATGGAGACATTCACCATATCAATGCGTTTGTAATGATTATGGGTATAATTTAAGCGTACATCCTAGGATTTATCGTGGCTGAGTGAACACGCTTAAATCTTAAGCCGTAAAATGTATTTTAAATTGTTTTTTAATTCCACTCGCAGATGGAAATTATAGCTTTCCTTTATCGGCATTAATTTTGTTGACGCAAACATAGAAAATGTGTTATTTAAAGTTTATCGATAATATTTATTCGGAGCATTTAATTTTCGCACTTTGCGCATCTTTACTTCTCTATGCATTATTCGACGCGCGGAATTTTGAGCGGGTCAAAAATACACAATTTCATTGATAATTTCTTTATTTCTGAACTAAATTGAACCCGAGAAAAAGGTACATTTATCTAGAAAATAGAACTCACAAATATTTCAATGCAAAGTTTTTACAAAGTAATAAATTGTATAGCAACGTGAATTTCGTAGACTGCGGTTTGGTGCATTAATGCAACGAAACAATAAGCCATAAAACCGTAAATAACGTATACAACCGCACATGTTAATTACGAACTTGTCAACACTGAGATTTCGAGCAGTGCACACGAAACAATCAACGCATAACTCGCGTCAACTCAACCGCTGATTTAGATATCATGTCGTCTTCGCGTGTCGCGAACAGAAAGTCTATGCTTGAATGAATTATTACTCGCGTATTATTTATAGTAATCGGCGTTCTCGTCAACCTAATAAAATCCGGTCGGCGATAGCGGCGCGTGGAATCGAGATCAATTGATACGTGGGACGCAGTAAAAATGTTTTTGCACACGCCGCCACGTGATGAGTGGGCAGCGAAGGAGTCTCGGGGCGTCGCGACGCTTGCAAAAGTGCGCAAACTACAAAATCTAAACTCTTCGCCACGCAATGTGCAAATAAACACAATGACGGGGTTGTGCGCAATGCCTCCACCCACGTTTTCTCTATCCTGATTCATTGCGCCAGGAATCTGACTAATTTTCGGTGTGGAAACCGTATGAGTAAGTCGATTGCCAATGCAGATAACCGGCTGGTTCAGCGGAAAAGTATTTGCATTTCCGGTTCATTTTTTGGCAAAATGCCATAATTATAATAGATGATAATTATTGTTACAGAAAACAAATCGTGGCGCCGACGAAAGGACGACGCACTCCGCCTGCACTTCCACGTACAACCCTTAGCGGACGCCGACGTGCAGAGCGCCGAAGTGCGTCTCCTCTTCCCGGCGCATCCACGCCGCAACGCAACGCACATGCGACTATACCAAGTGCTATCACCGCGCCGACGGCGACTTATCGCTGAGAAAACCGTGCAGCTCACGCATGATCAGCCGAAGTGGGCGGATTTCGATGTAGCCAACGCGTTTGAGGAGTGGTTGGCAGGCGGCCGCAATCTTGGCCTTCAGCTCGAATGCGATCATTGTAACGTTGCCACCATTCGCCCGCTGCGCGCCGCATTGAACGCACTGGTGCAGAATGGTCGCAGTCGCCGGCAAAAGCGAAGCTATTTTGACACTGGCCGTGCAACCGATTGCGACAACATCAACGTCAATGATCCTCTGCATGCGCACACCGCTGTCGGCCGGAAGCCAAAGTGCTGCCGCCATGAGATGCCCGTGGACTTTGGCAAATTGAATATGGCGTCCATCATCCAGCCAAAACGCTACGAGGCGGGCTATTGTAAGGGACGATGCCCGCAAAACTTTAATTTCGCTACGAATCACTCGCGCATACAGAATTTGGTGCATAGCTTGGATAAGAGGTCGACACCGCGTGCGTGTTGCGCACCATCCAAACTGGAGCCGCTCGAAGTGCTGATGGTCGATCCGCACGACGCGAGCAAACTCACCGTGCACCGGTGGGATAATATGATCGTCGTTGAGTGCGCCTGTTCCTAGTGCTCGTCTTGCCAAAGAACTGATGAACAATGTTGTGGTGTGGCACGCAAGTCCATTTGGGCTGGACCTGTTTGATGCCACTGTGAACTGATTAATTGTATCATATCTTTATCGAGTACAAAATGCGGTACTCTTTTATGAATATTGTTAGGTGACACCAAGACGAATCCCATGATGTTTGCACGCTCGTTTTGCAATATCTTTCTTAACCGTTTATCTTGGATCTGTTTCGTTCTTGGATTTTGGTTGCGTTTACAAATCAAGCGCGAAATTCAATGCAATTAAAATACATACATATTTGTTGATGATGAGAAGGAAGATGATAGATACTCGAATATTTCTGTGATATTATCTTTATGATTACTTGTTAATGAATTAGATAGAACATTTCGGTTGATATTTATTTAAATTAATAGTCATTAATTTTTTTATAACAATTGCTGTTGATTTAATTCACAAAAAAAATTGTGACCCCGCACAATGTTGTTGCAAACATATATCAATATAAAATAATTGCTAAAAGAAATCCGTGTGTGTAGAAAATATCAATTATTATGTACATAAATGAAAGATTAATCAAAGACAACCCTAATATTCTATCAGATAGTAGCGAAAAATTGAACTGAATCGAATAATGATGTAATTGTAAAACGTAGTCTTTAGTAGGATGAATATCGTATAAACTTGTGTTCTGTATTTATTTATTAGTTTTTTAGGCATTTTTTTTTGAGAAAACAAAGATGATTTATATTTTATTATTTATTTCAATTGCGAGAACATTACGAGTACTTCCAGCTATGTTTCTACAAAGTGTTTATATCTATGTGCAGATTTTTTTAGTACGTAATGGTACAACAAACAAATATTGAAAAAATAAATTGGTCTAATATTGCAACATATGATACTAATATATTTTTCTCTTCAGATGCTTCAGACCTGTTGTCGGCGATCATTTTCGTGTTTGTATCGTGAATTTCGATGAAGCAGCAGAAGAGTCATTTATGCACGATTATTCATTCGAGATCAATACACTCACACATGATGTAATCTGCTTGATTCGTCACCACTTTCATAGATGATTAATGAGGATAAACAGCGGATAAGTGTCTCATATCGATAAGAAGTCGGGTATTAATTATTTCATTTGCTTATTACTTGCAAGCAAAGTTGCCGCATTTCAAAATTTGATCTTATATTCAGAACCGTGTCGTTATCAGTAAATTTATGGGCCAAAGGATAAAAAAAAGCTTAAAATGTTTAGATAATTTTTGGGCATCCACGCTATTTAAGAAAAGTTTATTATGCAAAGCTACAGTCGTTACAAATTGACTTTCAAATAAGTATTCAATGACGTCACTATCGTGTACATTTTGATATTTTTTTTGCAGAAGAACGGTCTTACCTCCATCGTATTACCTACTACCACGTAACAAAGAATGCAAAACTTCTTCGTAGAAGGTCGACTGCCCATTCCATCCTTCCAAACCTTCCAAGAATTCACTAAATCTTCATCTTTAGTCAATAAAACTCGTATTCGAAGTGCTGTCTTGCTTTTAGCGTAGTTTCCACTCATATTTGAGATACTACTATACTCCACTCTGTTAATATCATCAAATCGCGTTCATTTGCATATTTTCTAATAAGAAATCCAATAAGATACCAACTAACTTGAGAACGGCGGCCATTGTACGGTTTTCGCGCCGGTCCGGCCGGTCCTGTACGTGCCGCTGTCACACGTTATCAATTTCGTCACCACTAGTGCTCTAGTCACCACCTCTCCTGCGCGCCATGCAGCTGGTCCCTGCTTCGATAAGATAGCCAGCCTTCCTTCCCTCCCAAACGACTCTATTTACACTTTTCTATTATAAAATCATCGCGTGTTTGCGTATCGCGAGTTGTTTGTAACAATATTCCCGCCGAGACTGTGCTCTGTGCTATGCAGCCGTAACAATGTGCGTCTCCGCGTTGGCGTTGTCGAACCGTGATTTATCGCCTGCGCGACATTGACTTCGTAAATATACGTGACCAGTACGTGACCAGACGCCAAGAACAATCAATTAAACGCAACAATGAGTTCGATTCTTTCGCTATCGAACGCCACCCCCGAGCGTACAAACATCTTCTCGTCGCTGAGCATGTTTGGTGCTGGCTCGTCCTCTTCATCGTCCCAACAACGAGTCGAGGACGACCCCAATGCCGTCGACGTCGAAGGCAAGGTGAAGAATCGACTGATGTCGATGTGGAACAATGTAAAATACGGTTGGTTCATTACTCTTGTGTTTCACGCTGCGGTTATTTCATCGCCTAATAGTGTACCTTCCAGGCATGAAGATGAAGACGAACTTCTCGAAGGAGTCGCCCGTGTGGTTGCTGGGGAAGTGCTATCATCGGCGTGAAGGGTCCGAATGCACCGAAATTGGCACCGATATTGCTGCATTCACCAGTCAAAGCACCGTAAATATGCTTACATAATATTTGGCGGCTTCATTTTTAACCGCGTGATAAGCGAAATATTTTAATTGAATACGGCTTGTTGTTGGCCAGCAAACAAAGGTGTTCTAGAACACAGTGCCTATATCAATTTTATTACCCGTGATCAAGTTATTTGCAAATGAGATGATAACGCCGAACGTTTACATTACACATTACAGTTTACTTATTGTTGGTCAAGGTTTTTTATTATATGCATGTATATTGAATGCAGTTATCGAGTGACGAAGACGAAGGCCTCGAAGGCTTCAAAGCGGACTTTGTAAGCCGCATCTGGATGACTTATCGGCGAGAATTCCCATTTCTCAATGGCTCCAACTACACCAGCGATTGCGGATGGGGTTGCATGCTGCGCAGTGGGCAGATGCTGCTCGCCCAGGCGTTAGTAAGTCACTTCTTAGGGCGTGGGTGGCGCTGGAATCCGGATTTAACACCCCGCACGGCTGAGGAATTCGACCGGGAGCTGAGGCATCGTGCCATCATCAAGTGGTTCGGTGACAAACAAAGCCGCGTGAGTCCTTTCTCCTTACATTCGCTCGTCGCGTTGGGCGAAAGCACCGGTAAGAAAGCGGGCGACTGGTATGGACCTGGTGCTGTCTCGCATATTCTGCGACATGCTGTGAAAGCCGCCGCTGAAACTATCAGCGATTTCGACGGATGTACGGTGTGTGTGGCTCAGGATTGCGCAGGTAATGAATCATCTTTGTAATCCCCAGAAAATGACTAACTTGGTATCATTTGTAGTTTATATCAAGGATATCATGGAGGAATGTGATAGCGGACCTCGATGGAAAGCGCTGATTCTGCTTGTTCCTATGCGATTGGGCGCGGAGAAATTCAACCCAATCTACGCACCGGCCCTCACAGCGCTGTTAACCCTCGAGCAATGCATAGGTATCATTGGCGGCCGGCCCAAGCACTCACTGTATTTCGTCGGCTACCAGGACGATAAACTCATCCATCTGGATCCGCATTACTGCCAGGAGGTGGTGCCGGTGTGGAGCGAACACTTTTCGCTGGGGAGCTTCCACTGTCGCTCGCCGCGCAAATTACACATCAGTAAGTTGGATCCGTCGTGTTGCGTGGGTTTTTATTGTGCAACCAAAGCGGAATTCTTCGCGCTTATCGAGCATGTGCGTACGACAATTAATGCGGCCACGCGTACAACCGCCGGCGGTGTGGAGTATCCGATGTTTGTCTTTTGCGATGGTCACGCGCGCGATTCGCGAATGTCGCCGCGGAGGTATTCGATACCACCCGACATGGAGTACAGTACGGATAGCTTGGACAACGATTATGCGGAAACGGAGGAGTTTGAAGTGTTATAACATGGCTTCTATTATCCGAAATCTCTATTATCTGGCTGTCTTCTGAAAAGAATCTCTGGATATGTAATGTCTTCATTCATGCGAGTGCTCATCAAATGGGTTGTTCACGTAACAAAAGAGGTGAATTTAATTTATTTTAGTTATATTCGTGTAGGTAATGTAGGTCCTTGTTTCTCGCAATATTTGCTGCGTTTTTGGCAATCCTTATAAGTCGCGATTGTAACTTGAATTTGGTGGATCTGCAAAACGACTGACAATGAATTAGCACGACGACATTCCACACATGCGCGGCCAAAGATCTCGGTGCTGGGTGAGATCCACGCAGTAAAAAAAAACCCTTAAAACTTGTACAAATCAAAAACTGTTGTATAAAAATATACTTATTGTTATTACTGACTACTGACGAATCACGATTCTATGAGAAAGAAGGCTTATGACGTCTATCATAAGTAAAAACCAGTAATAAGTATTTGATATATCAACTACTGTTTGATAAAATCCATAATGAATCACATTTTGTGTGGGGAAACTTCATGGCGGTTACGTACTTATATTGACTTCGTTGCCAATCTCTAAACATCTTGTTTTGATTGGAAAATAAATGGCAATTGAGTGATTTATACATCTATTCGCTTTCATTATAAAACCATAAGTAATATGAATAGATATTATCAAAAATTTAATTTAAATTGTAATTGTAAACGAAACTATGTAGAAAAACATCGTTTTTTAAACATTTCGTTGACTAGTAATATGGAGCGGAATATGACTGGCGAGACAATCCAACACTTTCGGCCATATCTCATCGGATGTGCGTCCATGGAAGTCTTCGAGAATGCCCTTCTCACGGAAGAAATCAATCACCGGTTGCGTTTTCACCTGATAGTCGTGCAGCCTTTTCTGTACCACCTCCGGTTTATCGTCCTCGCGTTGAACTAATTCCTCTCCTGTTACATCATCTTTTCCCTGAAAACAACAACAAATAATTAAAATCCTATTAGAAACTTTAGCAAGAAGTAAATTACCGTAATTTTTGGAGCATTAAAATCAATATTATAAACTCTCCCACTGGGCAGATGCAACCAACGATTTTTCACACGATCAATGATCACCTCAAACGGTACCACCAAGTTGATAGCCAAATCCAGTTGTTCTTGCCTCCAAAGTGCTTCGCACTGCGATCGAGTGCGTGGGAAACCATCCAGCAACCAAGGGCCATGCACTGCGTGAATCTCATTCATAATAAATTTAATCATCATGTCGTCCGGGACAAAACGACCGCTTGAGGTGTACTGCAGTACTTCCTTTCCAATTGCTAAATAGTCCAAAATGACAACAAGTTCCATTGATTGCCGACCATGGAAATCCTATCAAGTACCTGTTTGATTTTTAATCTGTAAGCGTAACTTGTCACCGCTGGAGATGTGCTCCAGATTGAAGTTCTTAACGATGCGCGATGAAATTGTGCCTTTGCCGGATGCCGGAGCGCCCAGTATCACAGAGCGAAACATTTTTAAAGCCATTTTTGTTGCGCACCTATGTGTTGACTAGTCCTTGATCGCTTTGTATGCTTTTATTATAGTATAGTCGCACAAAAGCATTTAACAATAGATTATTAGAAAATACACTGCGCTCATTATGGTTGGCGACTTTGTAAGTACGCAAATCGAATTGGAGTTTGAACTTTGCGCCGTAAATTTCACTCTTTTCGTGCACTGCTATTTATTAAGTACACAAGCACATAAGTCATGAAACGCGCGCGGGTTTTATCTAAAAGTCATCCAAATTTAGGATGTTTGTAAGCCTAGGATGGATGCAGTCGTGATGGTGGAGGCGGTAGACTGGCGCTGAGGGGCACATGGCATAAAATCTCTATGGGAGAGTCTTGCAACAGTTGGTCGCAACCATTGTCCTTGCTCGGAAATCAATAAAATTCTCATTACCTACGTCTGAATACCTACTGCATCACTCGTCTTCCAAACATACATTATTCACATACAAATTAGATTTTTATTAATTACCAATGGAATTATTTTGAGAGATAAGAGATAAGAAATTATTCCATGGATCGCGTGTTGGAAGACCGCTAGATGCCTCTGCGTATGTGGCGATGCGTTGGTACCACGTTTTCGTCGCGATAAAAACTTGATTCTCAATGCCACTCCGCTCCACGCACGTACTCGTATGTTTAAGTATATTTAGATTTGTAGCACATACAAGCGAACGAGTTCAACAAGTTTATTTACATTTCT
>JARJDR010006923.1:0-16592 GCA_030264135.1 Myllaena sp. GC000078 | reverse complement strand
GGGGATAAGTCGGGCGAGATGAATCATTTATAAATTTCAAGTGGCGTCCCCGAGCGCAAATGTCGAGGTCGTAGTCGACGGCGGATGCACTTCTTCAAAGTCGTTGCAATTTTAATGATGACATTGCATCGACTGCAGTGGGATGCGGTGGGTATTGTGCCGTAACGGCGGTTCGCGGAAGGCGGATGGCGGATGTAGTCTGTGACCGCGTGGCATTTACGCGATGAAAAATCCATAATCAATGAGCGAAATGTCAGACTGTGATTGACAAGCGTTTTGTTGCATTCAATCTGGGGCGGTATTAAAATAACATGCGTATGTATCGATCTGTCCATCCGATTAGTTTCGATAAAGACATAAAAAATGCAATTTTCCCCGCAGTGAAGCAACTGAAGAGAAAAAAGCAACCGAGGAGAAACTTAAATTGAAAAATTAAGTATTAAAACGACATCAAACGCAGCAGGGCAGCATGTTGCGTATGCGCTGCTGTGTTTTATACTACGCGCACAAAGTGGATACCAAAATTATTGCAATCATCAAATATTCTTCAATTTTATTTCTTTTTCTTCGCTGGGTATTTTTTTCTTGTTGTGACACGTTTTGCATGGCATTATAAACACAACATTGGGCGCCTCTCCTCAGCATCCATTTCTCGCTTTGTTGGCACGCACAGGAATTATTCAACAGTCCTGGATGGTTGTCACTTCTATATCCACTTCTCGCGCGCTCCTTCTCGCGCACCGCAGCGTGCTTTGGCTGCGTTTCCAGAATAATGCATTATTCACGCGAGTTGCGAGTCTAAATAATTTATGCGTATACAACACGGCTGTTGCGAATATGTATATCCACACGCGGTCAGAGATGGAAAAAGTCTTGAGGTCTGTCAACAAAGCAGCACGTAGTGTTTAGATTAGATTAGATTAGACAATGAGAATGGACATTCATAATTGGAGTAGGTAGGTATTATTGGTAAAGTTACTCGCCATGAACTTTAAATCAATTACGCGTACAATAAGATGGACCCGGATGCGGAGTTTCAATTCCATTACAAAGCGCAATCTAAACCTAGTTTCTATGGCGAGTTTACGAGGCCTAGAAAAACTATTAAGTTTCTTAAACTTTTACAATAAAGGCAAAATCAAAAATTCAAAGGAAAGGCAATTTAAATCCCTTTGATATATTTTAGCATATTGCTAGGCTTCAGTTTGATTCCAAGAAGAACTATAACAATTTTAAATATATGATAAAAATGAGCATATATGAGAAACGTTTAGTTTTCATTCTTTGTGCTGCAGGAAAAGAATACGAGACGCGGTGTCACGTTTAACGTGATGAACATGAATCTTTTCGTCTTGCAAGAAAAACGAGCATTGCATTTGATGCGGGAAACACGCGTGGAGCGTTTAAAATGAACGAGAGTAATATTGCATATTGCATGTGAAACTTGTCGAACGTGTTTATTTTTGTACGCGGTGCAATTTCAAAGACGTGATTTTATGTTCATTTCAAACATTCAATGAATATACTACTATAACACTGAACAATGAATTCCATGAAGTGCACATTCGTAGAACAATAAAAGCTACCAAGTTAATTCAATTCAGCTAGTATTTCATTCCATTTCCTGTTTCATTTCACTCAATTTGAATGATTCGATTGTTTATCTAGCAATAGGCGATATAGAGTGGAAACAAATGGCTCCACTTCTTACTCCCCCGCATTGACCTTGCTGCGTAAATTCGATCATCCCATAAAGCAAAATCGATACAAACATACCTTCTGCGAAGCCGCCCTTGTTGAGCAATGTGTTTTTGTTTTCTTGGAGCGCGCATTTGGCATCTGGGATGCTTTTCAACCGAGGGACGGCCTAATGCAAATTGACGTGACACGCTGTTCCATTGCGCTGCACTTAAACCGAGTAGAAGTCCTTTTTTTGCTTCCTGGAATCAATAAAAATATCATAAACCATGCGATACTAAGCGAAGCAGGCAAAATGAGTTGTTTATTGCGCTATAGTTATAATTACAATTAGGAATAAGAAGTTTTGAAATCATAAAGTTTTCCTTGAAGGTGTATTTTTCATGATAAACTCATGCACCTATACGTCTTCATCTTGCTAACTTTCTTAAATAAATTCTTACATTCAATACGCGGAACGCGCGAGCTCTGCGTGGCGACGCTGTTTGATTTTGTTATTCAACTTGGAAGGAAAATAAATTGCGCCACAGAAAACAACAACTACCGCTGGCTAGGCAACAACAGCACATGCTGCTAAATCTCTACAGGTTGGTTGTTGTATTTCACTGGTCTTTTTTGTTTCTCCCCATCTTCTTCTCTATACACTCGGCGCTTTTCCATTTTGTTTCGTTTCGCTTTGTATGTGTAACGTAAGGCAGTGTATTTGCAAGGGCATTAGCAGAGTATTTGCGGCTGATCTACGAACGGGCCTGCCTGCCATCCACTCCTCCATCTTTCGCACTCGTTGGCAGCGGCGGCGGGCGCGGCGAGCCGGTCGAGTTACTTGTTGCGCCCGGCGCCTCCACCCTCGCGCGGCGCGCGCACATAACACAAATCTTATTGTTCCACTCGGCAGCTGCGCGTGGGATTTTCATCGCGCGCGCGGGGACTTTATGATTATTTTACGATGCGATTTTAGTTCTGCAATTACGACCGCTCGACAATTTATGATGCGTAATACATTCGCGGTCAATTTAATGCGTATGCATAGAAATGCGTATGCGACTGCGCCAGACAAATTAAGTGTTAATCGTTTGGTGTGATAATACCTCTTTATTAACAAAATATGGACGTTGTTTGATTGGGTTACAGTGTCGGATTTTACGCAACAACTGAGCCAGATGTACGAACAGCATGCGGCAGAGCTGCAGCATTTGGTCGCCAATTTTCGCAAGCGCAATGGCGAGTTGCGCAAAGAACGGTAAAATCAATCTATTTCGTTGATTTGTTTATTTAATTAAGTAACGAATTATTGATTTAGACCTGCATGTGCAAGCACCGTGTTTCACACATGGGAGACACTGCTGCAGGAGGTCGAGATCGATTCGCAGGCGCTTGGCGACATCGCATCGATACTCGGCCGCCAAGTGTCGCGCCCGCTGCTCGAGAAGTCCTTCTACCGCAAGATCCAATCCCGCAAGGTGTTCACGCATCGCGAAAGCTACGAGACGATCATTTCCAAAACCGAGGAGAAATTGGTCAAGGTAAACGCACAACCTCTTAACATTACGCGATAAGTCGACAGAAATTACTTATAAATAATTCAAGAGGGTTTGAAGATTGCTTTAATTAATTAGTAATCAGATGCACGGAAACAATTCATTCAAGTTACACAGTGTGGCGACGGGGTAATCAGATTTTTCAATCAACTTTCCGCGTCTTTTTTGCAGTGTCGTCAGGAGTACAAGAACGCCTACGTCTTGTACCTCTCGGCACCGTCCACCGAGACGCTCAGCGGCTACTTCAACAGTCACAACGCATACGTTCAGCAACTGCATGCTACCAATGGTATGCTCGACGAGTACGGACGCGAAACTTTGCCGCAGCTATTGCAAGTGAGTGCGCGCAAGTGCTGGAATAATGTTTTTCATCTCAGCATTCTCTCAATTAATAATCGCCTAACCGACTCCTTGAAATTTTAACGCAATCTGTCCAATTATAAACTTCATCTTTAATTAAAATGTCAACATGGCGACCACGGTATCAGTTTTCGAAACGGTGATTTTTGTTTTTGACACCGACATGCCACGGATTTTACTGCTGCTTTCCGCAGGAGGTTCCAATTTCACAAAAATACATTTTCCGTTTATCTTTGGAGACTGAAGACGCGGACAGCAAAGTTTTATCAAGAAAATCAATGTCGACATAACATCTTTGCTCTCAAGAGTGACGGAAATTATTTACGGAACTCGAATTCAAAACAAATTTATCCAATGTACTTTTTATATCGTTGACTGATTGTATCAGTGGGCTGGCGTGAAATTTATGGAGGCCAATCAAGAAATCAATTTTTGAAACACACTCACATCATTCGTGTTTCCGATCAAAGCAATATTGTAGTGTCGAGACATATTTGCATTAAACATTGTTGATGTTTGCGCAAATATCCAAAGCGTAACATGTTTGCATACAAATTGTGCTTAAAATGAGATGCGAGCATGTTGCTTTTCACGTTCAAATAAAATCTGAATACTCATTTTGCACATGATTGCTTTGGAGAAAAAAATAAGCAATACGCACTTAGACATCAGGCTACGGACGCATTATTGATGATCTTGTTTACTTTAGTGTGACTGATAAATCCATCAACGCGACGGGCGCGTTAACTTTTTACGATCCGGCAAAACCGCAAGTAGCGTAAACTGAAATTGCACACTTGAAATACGCGCGTATATTACGCTAGAGTGCAAGCGTACATACGTGGAAAGTGGAAAACGGAGTGTGTTGAGGTGCCTGACCCCCTAGACTATTAGTGGAAGTGTAAGACAAATAGTCGCTGATGCTCACATTAGTGTTTATGTATACCATCAAATTGTTACTCCTCATGCTTTCATTAGCAATTCGGAATTGCATTGAAATGAAATCGCCATAAATTAATCGCATTTAGCGCGAAATAATTAAGATTAATCCGTCAGTTTCCAAGTGTAATTTATGAGCAGCTGGAAGTAAATCATATTTAGGGTGGAGATAATCTTAAATTTATTAACTTCATCGACCCTGTCGCGCATGCGAATAAATTCATGCTTAAACTTTTGACTTTAATGCGTCTAGACACTAATGGGGGAGAAAAGATATGAACCCTTATCCAAAACTATCTAAAATAGTTGGCAAGAGTCATAATCAAATTAGGATGCAGGATGGATACGTAAAAACTCATTTTACACGACTTAATATGCTGGTTGCGCATGTTCGGGGTGGTTGCGCAGCATGCGTATGAAATTATACGCATTGCGTCTGCGGTGGTGTCGCACCACCCGCGTGTTATGCGACGCCAACGTTTCCGTCGCCGTCGCCGTCGCCCTTCCACCAGCCCGGCGCATTCACATTTCTGCGATTTTAATCACACACCGTTTCAATAAATATTCCTGATACGGATCGGAAGAACAACGCCCAAAAAAATTAGAATTTGATTCGGAAATTACTTACTTAGACCGCATACACTTATTTTAACGACAATAAATTGTATTCGTAGGAAATTACAACCGGGAAGAGAATTATGATGACCGTGAACGTCGTTTGAATAACGCACGAAGCGCGCCGGCGTTTATTTATTCATATCGCTTCTTGGCGGCGATCTCCTACTACCTACCTACTACATGCTTGGCGGAAGCCAACAGGCGGAAAGAGCAGTCATAAACGGAAGTAATAGCACATCGTAGGCGGGTGTGCGGGGGAGAGGGGAAGATGCTTAATATTAATTAAGGGACACACACCCGAATGGCCGGCGGCAAACTCGCGCCCGACCCATATATTTCAACTATGTCCTGATGGGGGGAAGTCTACCCGGGCGAAAATTCAGTCCGGAAATTTACTACATGACTAAAAATTGCATTACATATATTTTAGAACATGTATCACTCGAATAAAAATGACAAATTGCTTGGTTATCCTCACACCTGAACGATCATTAGCTCGTCTCACCTTTCAAGCGTGGCCATATGCTGGTGGCGTTGTGATTTTGATTGATTGAATGCGCACGAACGTGTTGGGTACTGATTGATGCGCTATCCGAATTCTTTTTGCATGCGGAAAATTTGAAGGACGCGAAAAGTATACAAAGGCTTTTTGCGATCTGCATTCAAGGGAAGTCGACGTTGTTTGCCTGACTGATTCTATGCGAGCGAACTGAAGTGATATGTCTGAAGAAGCGTAAATCAAACAACCTTACATGCCCTAAGAAAATATTTCAACCCGGTATGGAAGAAAAGAAAAAGTTGATGTAATAATAAATCGACCAAGTTTTTAATTACCGTGCGGGTTAGATGTCTAACACGCCGGAGAAGGTCGATATTAGGGTTGGCAAGCTACCGCAATATGTTCGCGCACGGTTGCACGGTTGGTAACATTCGAAGTCAAGGTCGGCGAAGTCATCAAGCGAGCAGCGCGCTTCAGGCATTTTGCCGTTGCGCGCTGTTTATACACCGCATATTTCTGTAACACGATGCGGATGCATGTCCTGCTCGATCTTTTTTTTTCTCCTCGCCAACGCGTCGCGAAGGACGAAGGACGACGGTCGAAGTAAATTTCAACAAGCATAAAATTCATGCGCCCCGCTAATGCATGAATTGCATGAGTGAAGGAACGTGGATTGATGCGCGAGGAAACAATCAACGTTTTTGCTACCAATCTCAATAAAATCTGTTTGCGTCGCGCCGTCGCCATAAAGATTCAATTAATTTTTTGCATTCGCCAGCGCTCGCCATTGTTCTAACATCTCATTATAATCCAAAACACACTTGCAAGCTTCCCTTTCTCTACTTTATCAAATGCTTTCTTTTAGTTTCACAAATGCATGTATTTGTGCAGGAATTGGAGGAGATCTACACCGATCTGTGTGCAACGCTCAGCGAGTCTGTAATCCAGGGCGCCGAAGTGGTCGCTGCAAGGGTGAGTCTATAAGTGTTTCTTCACCACCATCACCCCCTCACTACTAGTAGAGTGCCATTTTTTACAATCGGGTGTTTGCTGCTCGAGCAATAGAAAACTTTAGCGAGTGCAGGCGGGCGTCGCGTCGGCACAAAGGACCGAAAGTGCTTGAAAATGACCTTTTCCTGGCGCAATTTGGTGTTTGCACCGTTTTGTTTGATGCATAATGGCGGGGTGCCTCGCCATGCTTGGCAAATTCGCCAAATGCAACGCTAACTACAACACAGCAAGAACATCAACTTGCTTGATGAGTGCGTGTTCGCGACACTGAAAGCGCGAAAATTGATTTCAACAAGTCGTCAAAGACTCTCTGCAACCGCTCGCCTTAAGTTGCTCATGAAATATTCAAGCACAGAAAATGCAATTCTTGTGTTTACCCATTTCTTCGCAATTGCGACGTTTTGCATCACTTCAATGACTTAATATAAATTCCTATATTTGGTAATGTGAAAATGATTGTTTATTACCTGCGAGGCGAATATAAATAAATTCCGCCCATGGAGCACTCCATGATTAACGCGACAAATTAAAATCGCAAACTTTTTCCTTCCGGCCTCCGCCATTAGATTAATTAACGTGAACGTTTGCAGCGTTCGACCCGCTAAACCCCACCGCTACCTACGTTTGGATGGCGGAGCACGTCTTTTCGTGAGCGCCCCGGCTTCGTAATGAAGTAGATACAGCACAATCATAACGAAAACAAACAACTTTTCAATTAAACTTGCTTTGTTCTCATCCGCGCGTACCCTCCCGCACGTCGCTTAAGCATTTCGCAAAACAAGAAAGGGCGTCTCGCATCTTCTTTAACTTTGTCGCCTCGCCGCGTCTTTCGGATGATCCCCGTAATTAATTAATTGCGAATGTGAAGCAGATTTTTGCATTATTCCCCGACACCGCCTTTGTGCGCGTTTTGTTGATGACAAGGGAAAATGTTGTTTGGTTGTGTAGGCAATGGAACAGAATCGCCGCTATGAGGGTCTGATTTCGCAATGCAAGAACGTGAACGGCACCACGGACCTGGTGCACTTGACGCGCGCATTACCCGTTCCGCAGAGCCGGCCGCCGGCGACGCGTCGCCTCTTCGTGCCGCCGCAGCCGCCGCCACAGCAGCAGCCGCAGCAGCCGGACGGCGAAGGCGACGACGGACCAATCATCTCGAACGTAATTACCACGCCATTATCGCTCATTAACCACGTCTTGCCTTCCACCTTTTGATCTACACTCGCTGCACATGAACCCATGTCGTCGTTCATTTTTAATTGATGGCGTACTTTGCATATTTAACGCGCGATAATTAAGTTTGGTTGATGGTGGGTATGTGTGTGTGCGTACAGGAGAATATTCCACCGCCGCTCAAGGACGAGCTGGTGATAGATCGGCTGTCGGCGGTGCAGGTGCGGCCGTCGCACGACGCGCTGCGCAAGGAGGCGGGCGATCTGGACGCGCAGATCCGGCAGATACAGGACGCGCTCGACACGCTCGTGCGTCTGCAGCAGCGCTCCGTGGAGGCGCAGCTCTTCAACAAAGCCAACGAGATCCAGGAGGACATCTCCATGAAGCGCTTTGATTTGCGCGTCGCGCAGTTGCATCTCAGCGCTATTCATGCGCAGGTGAGTTTTCCAATAGAAAAACTTAAGAAACCCGTGCGGAAATTGTAACGCTATTAGCCAACAGCATTCGTTAGGGTAATTTCCAATTTATTTCCTATTAACAATTATGAACGAAGCGCAAACCTGATTATCGTAATTTTCCGCCAGAGAGAAGGCGGCACCTTATGTATAATGAGATACCATCTCTCATCGTAACACGAGGCGGAAGTAAAGTTTAATGGTGTCGGTGCTTGTATAGGTAGACCGGTAAAATTTTTGGCCCGCATCCCTTTGCGGTGTTATCCTTCACGCAGGCGTGTTCAAGATAAGAACAAGTGAACGGTCTATCAATAGCAAGGACATGATTAGAATTTCTACTCGGGCACGTTTTAGTACATTGGGCCCGAGGTCATTGTTCTCACAAGCATAGAATTTTTTGCGTGATCATTTTGCATATTTTCCAAGTCCTTATTATCTATCGGCATCGGCTGATGGCTGATATATACATATGATAAGTTCGTGACGAATATATAATACACATCGATCGTGTGAGACCCAAAGCCATGAAGTACGAGTAGGTAGACATAGCGCCCTCCCGCCAAACCGTTCGACATCAAGGTATACGCAGCGGAGCAGATATCGCCCGTATTCGGAAGCCTGCGATAAGAGCTTTCGCGCTTGATAACGCGCAACGTCTGCGACTCCTACCTACGTCCATCGTATGTTTTTTCTTTCCTCTTGAACTTTAACAATCTCGCTCTCGTGCGAGAAGTTCAAAGAGTGCTATTGAATATTTTATTATTATTCAAAACATCCCTACTACGAATCGAACATCGTTGCGTTTGGCTCGCTATAGAAATGATTTCCACGAAACGCGCACGTAGTGAAAATGGCAATTTTTCCGAGCGCTACTTGCATTCAATTGAAATGCATGACCAAAAGGAAGTGCTAACAATGTTGCTATGCTGGTTTGGACTACAAAGGTAGTGATTTCTCGAAAATGTCGATTTCTTCTTTATAATTATATGCAAGGACTTCTTTACGAGTATGTTCGGGGTTGATCACCATGCCGACATCTCTGTGCGAAAATCGGAGGCTCCGCGCTAGGTAATGCTCATCTGCGTTGCGCATCGCCTGTTTCTCGTCCTGTTTGGTCCTGCGCGCGAGCGCTGCGAGTCAGTACTAGGGCTGCGACAGAACCACGCGGACAGCAAGCGCGCTCGATAAGTTTTGACCTACCCCAGAACGTCAGCGCGGCAAATCCACACGCCCGCCACCCTTCGCGCGCGCGCGCTCCGTTTTAACCCAAATCGCCGCGGCTGTTGCTCCACTTTCGCATCACCAATCGCCCATCGCCACTGCATATCGCTTCCGGGAAAGTGCGTGAGTGGTGTCTTTCATCGCCTATAGCTGCATCTGAGTAGGGCTCAAAGTGAAATATAACAACGTGACAAATAACAAGAGAACGAACGACTTGGCCTTAATAAAGTGCTTTGCGATTTGAGGTGGTGGTTGCGCGAGAAGGAATCGGTGTGTCTAAAGGTCGTCTGTGATTTGAATCAATTGTCGGTACAAACACGCTCGTTAATTATCCTGTTAGATTGTGCAATTCCTATTAATAGTAATTCCAATTAATATTACCGTTAACGTTTCCAAATTTTATCGCTGTATAGAATACGTATATAAAAATTTATCCAATATTAACATATCTAGTTTTCCATATCCAAATTTAAGAAGAAATAAATAATAGTATATTGTTGTATAAAGTAAATATTTTCATATTAAGATCGCGTTAAAATATATTAAATTAAATAAATATGGGTTGGGTGAGTCTTCGTACGCATTTAGTAAGTATACTTTTCCAAAGCCGACAGTTTCTATCAAAATCTCTTGCAAATATTCAAATAATTTCTTTTCTTCTCTAGTCTATCTAGGCACTTCTAAAAGCATCCATTTGCAAGCTCTAAACGTGGCGCCAAACCAATATTCAGATTCCGTATAGCTGTTCCGTGGGCGGGTGGCTCCTTCGCTAACCTCTGTCGCTCTTCCCGCGCGTGACGCACGCCAAGCGCGCGCTCGCGTGGTGACACGCTTTTCTCTTGCTCTCCACCTTGCTAATCGATCTTCTCTTCTACTACTACTCTTCTGCACGCCCCCGATAGGCGCATTCAATATGTATCGGGTGATTGTTAACAAAAAGGTAAACCATTCTCGACTAACCAACCCTCTCCCCAATCAGCATAGTCATCTGCAAAAAATTAGTAGTTTTTCTGGTATGCTAAAATCCATCAACCCCGTAAAACTTTGACAATAATTCATGCCTTTTCGAAAGTTACCCGCGCGGCGCAAACAAACATTTACCTTTAGAGAAGCTCGCAAATACGAGATTGATCGTTATCTATCCGTCGCTTGTCTCAATTCCCCAACTCCCAGCTCCCATTGGTTTCCCGTTGCTATATAATTTATTTTCGGCGAAGACGTTCGCGTGAACGCACTTACACACTGGGAGATAGTTACGGTTTGCAGAAAGAAAACCAATTTACGACCCAAAGCCGTCGAGCTAAGATTTATCCGCGTTGTATCACGGCGGATGAATTCCTTCCATGCATCGTTGCCACCGAACAACACTTTCACTAGCAAATCTCATCGAGTTACCCTAACTATAAATCAACTATTCAATATTTAAGAAGGGTCCGAACAAAGGCTACAGACCGAAAACGTATTGTTTCCAAGTTCATTGCTTTCCAATGGCATTATGGATTTGTTGGCAGAGGTCACGTTCGAAGTGAAATTTTGACATTGACGTGCACCGCCGCACGTGGTTGAAACACACGCAATCTACCCAGGGTCAATGCATAGGGGTGGTGGTGTTGGATGGCGAGCGGCGACCCATGTCATAAACAATAGATGTTTGCGGTATTCGTGGGCAACACGTGGACGCCCTAACCGGATTATCCAATTTGCACGCTTGCGCGATTTTAATAGGGATTGCTAGGTTGAATCCTAGGGCAGGCACATAATAACATTTTGTAGTTGCATGTCAAAAGTAGCACGGAATTTGCGGTTTGATTAGAATTGATTCGATATTGTACTTTTCGTAGGGCATATAATGCATATTTAACATATGTACAATGGAAAATTATTTCTATGCCTTGATGAAAAATACCTCTCCACAACAATAGATGTGAAGGTTATCGCCCTACTTTTGCGCTCTAGCCTAGTCAAGCCCAGTGGAGGTATTTCTCAATAGGCCAATAAAGTTGCCCTTAGTAACGCCGCTCTAGCGAAACACATATAATACTGAGCATGAATTTTCCAAAGGAAAATTCTCTCGCGCCGAGTCTTGACAAGTATTCCCAAAGCGGCATGAATGAAAAACAGATTTTCCTGCTGCGAGACTGAAATTAATGATGAATTATTCAGAATTGAATACAAAACACAGCCCGGCAGCAGCAACAATCATCCTCATTATGCACGAACGCATTTTTCTTGGCGCTTTGTTTACGCGTCCGAAATAATAATAGGTTTGTTTACCACAGCGAAATCCACTCATATTTTTTTGATTGCATTAAATTCTATCGAATCGACGTAAACGAGTTGTTCCTCATTTGCATAATAAGCTTTTAGAAGTTAATAATATTATTTCCAACATCAACTGTCAACAACCATCTGGTTTTCTCAGACAAAAATACTTCACAATAAGTCGACGCGAAGAACGTATTACAAGAGTTGATGAATTCGGTGGAATACAAATTGCACTAATGCCATTTTCACGTGATCGCGAGTGCTTTTAATGCCTATTGGATACGTCGACAACAAATGCCCATCAACCGTTGTTTCACTTTTTCCCTATCGATTTTCTCAACCGCCCTCGTCGTCATCATCATCAACGTGTGCACCTTCACCAGCAGCAGGGTGGAATAATCGAGTGTTTCCAATTTGGACTGATGGCCTAACGCGCGCGCACACTCGCCATTAAAAGCACTTGATAGTGGGCAAATATTAATGCGCGCGCGCAAATTGGACAGTCGACATGTCTGCGTTTATTTTTCGCGCGCGCGTTAAATTTTCCATTATCCACTTCCAAACTACGCTGTCAACGTATGCTGTGACCTAATTTAGCAAAACTTCCCGGGGCATCTCCCTATATACTCCAATTAATATAACTATTTCGTTATTCATGACGATGACGCGCACACATCCATTGTTCGTTATCTGTCACCCACATGCATGTTGCGAATGGAATTATCCTGTTACGAATGCACGTAACATTAGGACGAGGCCGACACTGCATTTATCATAACCCGTCTAAAAATAAACCCTTTGCAAAAAACAACGCCGCCAACGAAATGCAAATTTTCGCCGGCGGCGCGGCGTGAGCGCATAAAAGCAAATTTAATTGAATTCCGCATCGTGTTCGTTGCAGAAAGAGCTGTTCTCCAACAAGTTGGAGACCGCGGGCGGTGCGAGCAGTGGTGGCGGCAGTGATTCGGGTCGCGAGCGGAAAATGTCAAACGCGTCGCAGGGCAGCATGAAGACCAAGTGGTTGAAGGCATTCAAGAGCCTCAAGACGCCACCACCCGAGGCCGACAAGTAAGTAAAAAATTTCCATTTGCCAGCATTCCACAACAAAAAAGGAAATCATGTTAAAAATCTCTAGCCAAGATCTTAATCGTAATAACTAGGATGTGATTGCAACGATAATTGCAGCAATGAATTCTGATTAATGACGTTGTTTTGTTTGTTTTGCTGCATAATGTATATCGCAGTCCACCCAATTTGCCTGAAGCGCAAAAAACGCCATCATCGTATATTAATATTAATCCAGATTTTTTTCTTGTTCTTTGTTCCGTTCCGTTACCGTTCCGATCGCAAAATCGCAACCATATGTTGTTTCGTTGCTGGTACCAATCAAACCATTCAACCATCCATCTACTACTACTACTCTACTACTACTACTACTACTACTACTACTTTGACACGCACGCGCGCATCCTTCTTTGTGTCAAAGAAAAAACCAAATGTACCACGCTGTATCGACGATCATACAGATGAGGTAAAGCTGATCAATTTTTCTTTTCGCATATTATAATTTCAAACGAAAATGTGAAACACACAACAACAAATGATAATGCCGATGATGATGTGCTGATGTGGTGATAATGAGATGATTATGTAACAAGTTACTGTCTTAACCTTGCCTCTTGCGTACCGCTGCGTCGATCGTAGATGTGTCACTGTAGCCGATATGGAATCCAACTCTTACTATCTATTTTTGCGTTCAATTGTATTTGTGTTACAATTGGGCACTATTGGATTGTCGAAATTACGACTTGGTTTAGAGCATTTTCGTGTTTGCTAGGTGCTTGCTTTCTGCACTGCTGCGTTCTGTCTTTATTTATGTTGGGTGGCGGTGTCGACTTTTTGATGGGCAAACTCTCTTCTTCTTTTGCACACTGCAACTTTCAACTCTTCTCATATACTAAATCTTTCAAACGCAGTTGTTTTAACAAAGGTGGAGTTTGAAATATTTAGTATATGTTAGACACTAGCAACGTAAAGGACATAGTGCAATAGTGTCTCTACTAGACTCTTCTTAAACGGGATATGTAGGTACTATTAGAGGAATAGCACAAAAATAGTAAACCCTTGAAAAGGCTTAGTGGAACAAGTGTGCAATGATATCTGGGACTGCAATCTTCGTAAAAACCCTCCTTGCACCATAGTCATGCGGTTTATTTAGTTTACGCTTCATCAAAGTTCACTCATCCTTTCGATTTGGTTTTCAACATCCCCTCGCTCAACTTTCAGCCTACGCACGAAACGCAATCGATGGTCTATTCTCTATCGCTTCAATGATATCGTTGGATTGTTTCGTGCACGAGCAGACAAAAGACGATGCCAGACAATGGGTTCTTTCACCTGCTCATACCACCCCACACTATCACCTCGCTCTCTACTTATACTTATCCAACCTAGTGCATCAGCGTCAACCTAGCATCCTTAATGTGACAATGTTTAGAGACACAACTACACAATTTCATACCACAATACAGACATACGCACATACTACACGATTGATTGATTGTCAGTGGCTGAGTGATGTGATGAACTGAAACGTTGCTAGTCTTGCAAAGCAACGCCTGTCCCGCAATGCGGCGACATGTAGTAATAATGATTGATCTGCTTGTGGGCCATCTAGAAAGAACGGTTCTGCAGCTACACGCGAACTGCTCAAGGGCGATCCGGACGCGCACAACTTTCAGGAGTACACGTACAAGAAGATCACACCCTGCGATGTGTGCTCACAAGTTTTGCGAGGTATGTTGCACTTTGACTGATGGCAACTCTAAACTTGCGTTTCATCGAGCTGGTGATTAATGTGAGCTTCTTTGATCGATTAGGTCATACCAAACAGGGTTTGAGGTGCCGTATCTGCAAGATAAACGTTCATCTGGATTGCCAGGAGCAGGCATCCAAGTGTACGGCTAAGGCGCGACTCCTGCGTCGACAGAAATCTACGTCGGAAATCGAAACGAAAGCCATCGAAGCCGCAACATTGGAAGAAGAGAGTAAGTCCAATTTAAATTACCATTTACAATGCGCCTATTATCGACAATAAGCTTCAAACCTTAAATTGAGGTTCAATGTGATAAAATCGACCTAAATATAAACACAACCTACGCATAGGTTATTTCGAAGACACCTATTCGGGCATGCCCACGATGAATCGCCAGTTATCGGTGCGGGATTCAAGCAGCCGATCGCCACAGCCGCAGTACCATCAGATACCGCCCAACTTTTTACCAACAGCCAACTCAATAGGTACCAAACGCAAACGGGTGTGACTAACTACATGGATCATCTACATTATCTACATGGCTAATTGAATAGTATTTGTACTAATCCAGAGACATCAGATTGTTGTGCTATATGTGACATTGATTTGCTTCTTCAAATACGTTGTTGCGACCGAATCAAATCAATGTTGTTTGTGTGTTGTTTGTTCGTTCCGCGCTACCCCTACTGCTGCTGCTGCCGCTGCCGCCACTGCCGCTCGCATGCATTCATACTTAGAAGCATCCGAGGTGGATCTCATCTATCAGGTGCTCAAGCAGGCCGGGGAGATCTCCAGCAGCAAGACGCCCCCGCTGGGCGGGCATCACTCGATGGTGATGCAGCAGCAGCCGCCGCCGATCCCGCCGATCGGCATCAATCTGGAGCGCGGCGCGACGCCGTCGTCGTCCGGCCACAATTTGAATCGCTTAGGCATGCGCGCGCCCAACACGCCGTCGTCGCAGACGCCGCGCTCGGCCGGCTCCAATCTCTGCGTGATCAATCCCGCTCCCTGTTCGACCAGCTCAGGTTTGTCCTCCCGCTCTCCACCGGGCCCACCCCAACCACTTCGTACACCTCCACATCAACTCATTCTGTCTCTAAATATTATCTTTGCTCTTATATCCTCCTGTCGAGAATCGGTCGAGATAGTTGTGTTTTGCTTATGATTTAGTTCTACCTCCTAGGGCACCACCCCTTTCACACAGTGATAGTATATAAACTAGGCAGATGAAAATTGATGATGTAGCGAGAATTGAAGAGAGAATTGAGCATTTTCGAGCGCATGTTTTGAGCGGATCCCAAACTGTTTCCCCCATGCAGCTCTCCCTCTCCCCCAAGGGATGTTGTCCGGCACTCAGTTTCACGTTCGAACCCAACAACTCGCCCACAACGCGGTGCGGAGGCGAAACATGCATATTAAAACTTTTCGGCGGAGCAATCTGCTAATTGGCCCACGGTTCATACGCGTTTTCGCTTTCCAACAGGCAGCTTCTGCGCTTGCTTGTGTGTGTTTTTGCGTGTGTTTTGGGGGTTGATAAAAATGGCGGCTATCAACCAGAGTTTTCCGTTTCGGATTTGCAGTGTGCGCATAGCAATCGCGCTCTATTGATATTGATATTGTGATGATGATAATGGTGATGATGATGATGACTATATAGATCGTAGGACGTCGTCGCAAGGTGCCACCGCCGCAGCCGCCAGCGCCGGATCAGCGACTGCTGCCGCCGCCGCCGCCGCCGGCAGCGCCGAGAGTTCGATGCGGCGCAGGATATTCGCCGGCATGAAAAGTCTAACTGGTTTCGGTTCGAGATCGCGGCGTGGATCGCCCGGCCATCGGTCCATCTCACTGCCCGAAAGTACGCGGTCACGGCCGGCCAAACAAAACACGCTGTCACCACCCTCGCACACACACGCAAACATCGCTGCTTTATTTCTTTCATCATGCGACAATACACTGCCGCTTGTCGTTTGGCTCGTCCGGTCGCACAAGAAAATCGAATT
>JARJDR010006916.1:0-21830 GCA_030264135.1 Myllaena sp. GC000078 | reverse complement strand
TCACTGTTGGAAGCATGTCGTACCACAGACGCGCCCGCAATTGCAACAAGGCACGCGAACACCAACGATTGCATTTTTGATTTATTATCGATTTCGCTCCCGACGCAATGCTTAATTGCCCGAGATTACTCGAGAGAAAGATGTGCGTCCCTCTTATATACATAATATATTGTTTTATCACCGAAATGAATATGTAAAGCTGATCCGATAAGTCCGCCATGTCCGATAAGTTTCAAACTTGATCGATTGCAATTTTTCTCCATATTTGATTTCAACTGTGGATACTTATAATATGATACGAATCAATCATACGGGATGTTACAAAGTACATTGCACACCGATAATTAATATAATTTTAACTAAGTACACACTTATACTATTTTATTGGCGGAGCATAAATATTTGAAAGATTTTGATAAAACAATATTTTAAAAATGGTTCAAATATATAGTTCTTTTATTACTAGTAGGAAAGGTTTGGTGATAATAAAACATTGTGTTCACTAAACTTTCGGATAGAAAATATATTCTTAAATATATTGAGCTGAAATTAGAAAAACCCGGAATATCAGTCACGTGAACTTTATGTGATATTTAAAAGCAGCAATTTTCATAGTTCTCATCACTTTTGCTAAAAATGATAACAGTTTAAAGCAATAGTTTTATTTAGTTTAAATAGAAGCACTTGATTTAATATCAGTGTCCATCACAAATTCGGCGATTTAGCCATTCTTTTTAATTGCAATCACTTAATTGATGAATTGTGTTTGCTATTGATAAGATTGATTGCCAAACAACAATGGTAATTACCCAATAATACTAGCAAGTTCAAATCTCAGCAATATACTCGTATTTGAATATTGATCTACGTGGCGCGCGGCGTCAACGAGCGCATCTGCAAGAATTCGTTCTTCCTAATCAATGGCAACCACCTGGCGGGTGGAGGCGCCGGCCGGCAGGTGCTGCGCATAACGCTCCAATATGGTAATGTTCATCATGTCCGATTCGTAACCGTTGATCACAAAGAACGGATTCTGGCAGATGCATGCGCTCGTTGACGCTGCGTGCCATGCAGGTCTGCTCGCCGGCCATCGACATGCACTCGTTGGACGGGTGGAAAGCGTTAACACCCAAGTTCTTCATCACCCACTGCAAGACAACAAACATAAAACTTAATCTGCTAATTTGGACTTCCTAATGAAATGGGTGATTTTACCGGTGTGAAGGTTAGGGGTTGCAAATGAGGAAACCAAAATCTTGATGGAATGCGTACCAAACGTGTTCCAAGAAACATAAATATGCAAACAAAAGTTCATGAGAAATATAGCGATAGGAAGACCAAGAGTGCGCAAAACCGATAAAAAAGTGCAAGCTGGCCAGAGACTGGGAAAAAGTACCGAGTCTTACGACCATGGGTTGTTCCGAGAAAATGCTCGTGGTCAAGGAAAGGGCGAAAAGAGCCGCCTGTGGGAGGCCAGAGCACAAATAGTACTAGCGCGTCACAATTAAGTCACTTGACTACACTTCGGCGACTTCGGTCAATCAAGTCGCTTGACTTCACGCGCTAGAGTCGGTCAAAAACAGAGCTAACTCAGAATTTGTAATCGATCAAGTTGTTTACCAAGTTAGAACAAAGTTTTGTAATCAGTCGACAGATAAAAATATTTCGAACCATTCGTGCGTGTGTTTTGGCTGTGCCACCCTCCTTAAGACTTGCAGCAGTGCCACACCAGATCAAGTTCAGTGCCATTTCGAGGAAGGCACCCGGCTCCCGACCACACCACGCTCCATTGCCGCCTGATGCCACCGCAGCATTGAGGTGTATACTGCTTATTATAGACCCCAATGCACCGCAGCTGTATTTACTGTTATGGGCGTTACCTGTCGGTAAGTAGAAACCAGACCTTTAATAACTCCTCAATCACTTGAATTAACATCTAGCGAGTCAAACCCACTGTCAAGAGAAGAAATCAAAGAATAAAAAGTCCCTTTCGACAGGTACCACCGAGGTACCGCCACACCGGCTTGGATTGCATATGCTCAGCGCGATGGTCTTGTACAATGGGGCCTATGGAGATCATTCGCTCAATCTTGTCATTGTACTCCGGGTGCTCGCTGGCCATCACGAAGAAGATGGTGGAGCCCTGCATGTGACCGATGTAGGAAAGGGTCGATTGACCAGTCATGGACAGAATGGCGTCGATCATACTCGGGAGATCCTTCTTGCCCGTATCACGACATTGACACATTTTGCAAATAAGAAAATTACCTCCTAATAGTTTTTGGCGTACGAAACAGGTTCATGTAATAATATTAAGCAGAATACAAACAGCTTAGAAAAAGGTTGAGTTTATTTCATTGAAATTATCACAATTAGTGTTGCGCTTAATCTTTAATGATGCAGCATCAAGCTGAACACTTTCTTGTAAACCAAAATATCGGCGTCAATGCCAAACATGTAGTCCAAATGATTAAACTTTGAGTCGGGATTCAGGAACTTGCCCTGCACATTTGGCAGCTCACCGTATAGCTTGTTCACATCGCTCTCGGCCGACAGCCAATCGTTGTGGCTGTAGAACAGGTAAACGGGTGCGCGAATGTTCCCCAGCTTGTAATTCGGCGGCGAGCTTTGTCCATACGCATCCATATTCCCGAATAATCCATAGTCAAACTTTCTAAATTTAACTACAACCAAAATCAATTAAAATTTCATATCAAATGTATAATAAATGTAGATCACTCTCACCAGTGCTAAGAATGCCGCCCGTGTTGATCAACTGCGCAAAGTGAATAAACTGCTTGGTCGAAGCACCAGCCGGTGTGTGACCCATCATGATCGGCAGCAAGGTCTCATTGAACTGCTCCTTATTAAAACCGCACGCCGCAAAAAGCGCGTTTGTGCAGAGCACCTGCGTGATGCCATCCTCGCAGAACACTTTCGTCACCTCGTGCAAGAAACCCTCGTTGGGTAGGAACTCATACATGCCAATCAGGTCAAAGATGATCTCCATGCTCCCCTCGAACTTGGCGAGTATCTGAAACATGGGACTCGCCATGTGTCCCACGTATGCAATGGGCGCCAGGCTGAATTGCGCGCGGATTTTATCATTGTACTCGGGGCGTTCCGATGCCATCACGTAGAATGCGGTTGTGCCCTGCGAATGACCTATGTAGAAGAGTTTCTCTTCTTTGGTGTACTCCAGGACATAGTCAATCATTGCCGGGAGGTCATAGATGCCCATTTCGTGCCATGAAAAGTCCCAGAATTGCTTTGAGTCGGTTGCGAAGGAGGTGTGATTCTTGGACTGAGTGTTGCCCCGGAAATTGCCCAGCCACACATCGTAGCCTTGATCGGCGAGCATATAAGCAAGACCCTCTTCGGGACCAGGGATGATCCAGTCCACAGAGGAGCAAAGAATGCCATGTTGGACGAATGCAACGCCTCGTTGCTTGCTCGGCGGGCCGTTTTTACCATACGGAATGCGATGGATGTTTAGGATGTACCCATCGTCGGTGGTAACATAGTGATCCTCCACTGGGTATTTGTACTTAGTCGCTAATTCAATCTGTAGACCACTCTAATTAATTCTGATACAAAACGGAAGTGGTACACTTACAAAATTTAGGTTTGCATCTTCGGATTCTGCGTAAATATTGGGATTACTTTTCGCCACCAAGTTTTCACTGTTAGTATGTCGTACCACAGACGCGCTTGCAATTGCAACAAAGCACGTGACCACCAACAATCGCATTATTGATTTATTATCGATTTCGCTTACAATGCAATGCTTCCGATACACTCGAGAAAAAAATGTGCGTCGCCCTTTTATACTTAGCAAGTAAATTAAAGTGGTTTTATCTCCGAAATCAATATGTAGAACTTATCAGTCATGTACGATAAGTTTTAAACTTGATCGATTGCAATTTTCTCCATATTTATTTCCAACTGCGCACACTTAGAATATGATCCGAATCTTACAGGATATTACAAAGTACATTGCACACCGATAATTAACATAACTTAAATTACTTAAACTATTTTATTTGCAGAGCATAAATAATTGAAAAATTTCGATGAAACTTAGCAATGCATTCTACATAGATGTCATTTTTTTGGGAAAGTGGCAAAGATAAATAAATAAATGCATTTTAAATAAATTATTAGAATGATGGATCGATGGAGCAAAATTTGTAGTTGGTGAGTTTTGGCTAATTTGTTGATTTGGTGGGATGCTACCGGTATTTGTCCATGAGTGTTATGACCTGGTCGTACAATAACTTTTTGGCATCTTTACCCCACATGAAGTCCATGTGATTGAATTGCGGAAATGGCACTCGGAAGATTCCCACTACGTTCTTGAGTTTGGCCGCTGTCGCTAAATTGTCCTTTGAATCATCATGTCAGGAGAAAAACCAATCAATTAAATTTATTGTTAATGCATAAACTGTTACTACCTGTTTGGTATTTAGGTAATCCGATGGTCCATAATGCAGGGAAATCGGAACGGTGATTTTGGACAAATCATACTCTACCCAGTTCTCTTCTTCTTCTTCTGTTCCATTGAAAGAATGCATTGGTCCAAAGTGTCCTTTAAAAGTTACTTTTAAAAATTGTTAAAAATATATTTATTTAAATTACCAGTCGTGAAGGTTTGGTGATAATGAAGCATTGTGTTCATTGAACTTCCGGATGGAAAATATGTAAATATATTAGGTATATTGAGCTGAAACCAAAAAAACGTTCTCATGTGATATTTATAAACATTTTCATAGTTTTCTTATCAATTGTGATAAAACTGATTGGAGCATGAGGTAATAGTTTTTTAGTTTAAAAAGAAACACTTGATTTAATATCAGTGCTCTTATTGACTAATTTGGGGCTTTTGCAATTTATTTTAACAGCAATATAATTGATGATTTGTGCTTGCTATTGATAAGAATACTTGCCAAACAATGACAAATATCTAACAATACTAGTTACATAAATCTGTCATATATTTAAATATTATAATAATTTGAAATTCAAATACTAGAAATAAATTATAATAATTTATTCGATTTCTTGATTTATTTTAAATATTTTTGATAAACAAGTGAATGAACTGAACGAAGTGTAAAGTTTTAAATCGTTCAATGTTCAGCAAATCAATCGTTTTGCCAACTAAAGGTCGAGAGAAAGAGTATTAAAGTTATGTACACTTAACAACGCACTTAATCAAATCATGTGCGAATATTGTGCAATATTCGCATTATTGTGTGATTAGAAATTTTCATGAATCAGAGAAATTCTCTATCATCTGACAGAAAGCAACCGTTATCTCGGCTAAAAATAGTCAAATTCCTGAGCAATGCGGAGGATTAATGACAATTTGCAAATTTTGCAACGAAATAAAACCACTGTGGACTATGTTCTCGGATATACGGTCTGATTGCACTGAGTATTGAGTGTAGAAATAAATATGTGCTAAAGGGTGTCCAAAACATAACGCAAGATTTGAATTTGACAAAAAACATTGTTTTCATTATTTTCATTATAATTATTTTATTGATTCATAATGCTAATGATTTGCCAAGACCCTTTTGCATAAAAATGTCTCAATTTCGTTGTGTTGAAGCGTTTACAACGTTAATTTTTTTACTTTAATACCACAATTAAATCTATTTTTAAGGGTTTTTTGAAATCACAGGACTATGTCAACAAGCCTGCAACTACCAGCTCATTAAAGGAGAACATTCAATGCTGCATTAATAAAATGCAGCCATATTAATGCAAAATTTCATGAAAATTTTCAATAAAACTATGCTCATGCGAATACAAAACCGTGGAGCCTATTTGCCCTCTGTGTTATTCCATAAATAACTTCATGATGCAATAAAAAATTCAAACAAAAGACTGAAAACTGTGTTTTCTAGTGAATTCAAAGCTTACGTTTCTTTTGGGACACCCTTTATAGACATCCGCAAATCACAATGCGAATAATATGTGGATTACGTTATCTTATTAATTTCATTGATGGTTACTGTAGCTAATCCGTTTATAACGAAAACAACGATAGAAATTAATAAATAAAAATCTTTAATCTTCGACTTCACGGAGACGATCATAGTAGATAATATTTATAAATATGTATGTGTTTTTAAACCGTCTAAAGTGATCTTCCTAATACCTAATGTATATTATTAATACATATATAAAAACCATATAAATCGCGACTGCAATCTGATAAGAAACTAGGCGATGCATTAATTATTATAATCCATATGTTTAAAAATTGATAACCCAAATAATTTTCTAATATTTCATAGATTACTATCAGCAAACTCTAGGAACACTCTTCAAAAAATGCAGATTGAAGTGCTCTCCTTCTACACGTCTCAAATCTCAATACTTGAACATTAGTCATTTGTTTTGCGTGTGTTGTCTTATTGGCCGCGCTGAATGACGATAATGATAATAGCTGCCGCGTGCGCTCGCGCTAATCCATGGCGCGTTTAATAACATTCGATGCGATGCGATCGTCGTCAAGCATTTGTGTTCGGGGCATCGCACAATTACTTGATTACGGCGCATCGCGCATACACGCGCGTTCGCCAAATCGAATTAGAAGCCAGCAAACGAACGAACGAACGAACGAGCATGATTTCTACTGGTGGCCTGAAAACGCGCACGCCGTCATCGGCATCAATGTTAAGTGCGATAACGGTGAACTCATCGGCAGCCGCGTCAGCGATTTCCATGCGGCGCGCGCATTTGCCAAATTGATCGATCATCGATTAGCAGCATGCAATTAGCCTACCGTATTGAATTGCATCACGCCCTGCCCGGTGATCATGTAGATGGCCGACAGGCACGTGGACTGCAGCGGCGATCCATCGCGGCACACCGTCTTCAGCACCTCGGCGACAAAATCACGGCGCGGAAACAATTCGAAAATGTTCGATCTTTTACACATTCCCTGGAATATAAACCGCCGGTTTTTAGCCGTTAATTAGCGAAATAACTGAATTGCATTTAGGTTGATTAGGTTGATTACCGTTAGCATCGGTATGGAGTTGATGATAAACTTGAGATGCGGTTGGAGACGATGCGACACCACACCAATTCCGGCAAGATTCGCGACGAACTTCAGCTTGTCGTTGTATTCGGGCCGCTCTGAGAGCAGCACGTAGCCGGCGGTGGCGCCCATCGAGTAGCCGATGAAGAAGATGCGCTGACGCTGCGTAACCGCGAGGATGTGGTCGATGCTCGCGGCGAGGTCGTACATGCCGATCTCGTGGTAGCTGAAGTTCCAGTAACGCGCGTCGGCATTTGGATCGTAGACACGATGCCGGCGAGAATGGTGGCTGCCGCGCGGATTCGCCAGCCACACATCATATCCGGCTTCCAGCAAGGTGTAACCTACGAATTAGCATTGCATCCCCTCTATCAACCATTCCGCGACGCATTGTCCAGAACGTACATAGATCGTTTTTGGGCCCGCGAAACATGAAGCTCTCCGACGAGCCGAAGAAGCCGGGCTGGATGAGGACGGCGTCGCGCGGCTTGCGCGGATTGTGCGTGCGATTCGTGTACGGCAGCCGGTGCAGCGTGAGCATGTAGCCGTCGTCGGTGATGATCTCGTGCGCCTCCAGCGGATAGCCGAAGCGGGTGGCGATGGCGCGCTGCGGACGACAGACCGAAGAAAGAAAGAAAAATCGACAGCGACGACGACGACGACGACGCGTTATGAGTGTGGCGATAAGTGGGTCAGAAGCGGATGGATTGGGAGGAAGTGTTGGAATTCTTCGAGATTGAATCATGCGGCGCACGCGGCAGATGTCTGATCAAAGCTGCACATGCCCGCATTCTTTCGATTTCATATTGCCCGAATGGCGCCGCGCACAAGAAGAACAGGAGGATGTGGCCGCGCGCGCGCGCGGATGATTAAATGAATCCGGTTGCGACTGACGCATGACGAATGCGCCGAAGAACATCGATGAAGAGATGAAGAAGAGGTTTTACTTTCGCTCGCGTTAATTCCATCGCTTACGACTGGAATAGTTTTTATCTTTGGTTTATGCGAACGCAGATGTTTATATGCATAATTTATTAATTTATACATAATAACCATAGTTATCAAATTTAATTAAATAAATGTTTGTTAAAGTTTCGTTGAACTTGATTGGGAATAAAATTAATTAAAACCGAACACATCAAGGCAGTCCACTTAATGTTGGCTAGGTCAGGTCAAATCAATGCGAGTCTTGACCCAAAATAATAAAAACAACCGAATTCCAAACACTGAATCACCTCCGAGATCCCGCGAAAAAAAGAGATAATTACCACTTCATCGTTGTGGTCCTGCACAAAATCAAAGCTGCGGCGCAGCACGGAGAAGAAGTGGTTCTGCAGTTTTGGGCCAAAAAGCGCCGAAAAGTCAAAGGCATGCGCGACGACCATCCGAATGAGCAGGAATGCGACGAGTGCAATCACTCGACCGCCAACTGGATGTTCCTGGACGCTGCTGCGCCGCCGCCGCCGCCACAGGCGTTCCATTTTTCAACAAGCCAATGGCGGCCGTCGGCGTGCACCGGAAGGTGATAACAACGGTGATCCTTTGCGCCCGCTGTGGCTGCCCGTCGAGTTCATTGTCAATGCCGGCGCAGCGGCGACTCAGCCGCACATTGCCGAGCTGGGGACTTTCTCTTTTGGACGTGGTTTATGTCATCTCCTGCGCGCGTGCGTTCTTGAACTACGAACCTGTACATACATACATGCATAAACGTCTTGTTTCCACCACATTACCTCCGACTAACAATAAGTAAGTAAGTAATCCATTGCTAATATGCGAATATCTATTCAATTCATAAATTGCATGTGTGTGCTTTGCGAGAGGGCAATTAATTAGCAGCGCGCGTTTTATTTATTTCTTAACGCTTTGGTAGCACGCCCACGAGATTAGAATCGGCGCGTGTGTGTGTGCGGATGCACACTCGCTCGCTCGTCAAGAGTAAAAGTGAAAAACGAGCTGGCGCCTCGTTTCGTTTTTTAATCGCGTTTAATTGATGCTGCAATCAGACCGTGAGCGCGCCGGCGCGCACTCACCTCAGCCGTGAAATGTGGAAAAGAAATCCGTTTTTAATTGAACAATACCGAACGCTGGAGTGGGTGCGAATCGATAGTTGACTAGCTAAAACTTAAATTTCGGCTTGATTATCATAATTTTCTAACTTTGGGTGCAAATTAAAAGACGAAAAAACATAAAGAGTGATTTTCGGCTTGATGAAAGTTGGAGGAAAAAGGAAAGTGATGCGATAATTTTAATTAAAACGTACGTCTAGTATAATTACATTCATGAATAAACAATAATACTATTACCATTTGCATGTCCATCATACTTATCCAATTATTCAATTTCTTTGAGTAATATATGTAAATAAATATGTCGTTTATTTGTAAGGCAAGGTATTGTTTGCAGAGACAAATTTAGTTGTTATTTGGGTTAATCGCAATTATTGCCGTTCTGCTCGAGTTTTCACTTTTATATCCGCAATATCAAATTGAAAAGTAAATCTAATACCTGACAGAAAAGTTGAATCAAGATTTTTACTACTTGTTGCAAAGAAAGCCGGAATTATTTGCCTTCCGAATTTCGAGATGCAAATTGCTAATATTTATTGATTTAGACACGGAGAGAGCGGATGTGTCAAAGTTCAACGCAGGAACCAATCAGAAAATTAATTCGGAGTCGTTTTCACTTTCTTTCGACTTGCCTAAAATATCATGGATGCTGTTTTTTATAATTACGAATGCATTTTAGCATTAATTAGGCGGTACAACTAAATTGGATCCGCACGCTGCGAACAAGATTCGGATGAAACCGAAAGTGATATTGGCGCGTTTCGAGTGTGCGCCGGCTAATGCATTCACTTTTCTTCTTAAAACCAACTGATTATGAATGCCGATAAGTAAGTAGTTACATACTTATACGCGTGCAGTTCTAGCTTAACGCCTATTAGATATGTAGATTCTCCACTTGAGTGTGTTTACCGGAAATTTATCGATGAATCTAGTACACAAGTTGACGTCAAGTAAGTTATGTAAATTATTTTCGGGCCAGGAAGTTCATGTCGAAGACTTTATGTCATCGAAACAAGTGTTTCACCTGTCCGCTTGCATGATATAATAAAATAGAAACAAATATTAGAGTCAATCATTTATAATAATAACAAAAAGAAAACAAATATATAATCAATATATTAATCAAAAGTCAAGTTTTAAGTGAATGTGACCATAAAATATATTAAGTTATTATATGCATTTTTAGTGCACAGCGGGAATTAATAAAAAATACTGTTACATTGAAGAAGTGCATCTTCGAAACTTGTTCCAACGCGCGCGCACGCACGCACGCAATGGCTGGAGATGAACCATTTGATTTGGTGGCGATGAAAAAACGAGCTCGATTAAAACAACCGCTCGAATTCATTAAATATTTTTCGAATTTGAATAGTATTTGATTCCGTTAGTTGTCAGTTCCCACCTTTAATAGGTATATCAAGAGTTGATACTATATGCAATGTACTAAAGAAATTTAGTCAAAGGGAGACAGTTTCACAAATTTTCTATTTTTACATTACTTACAGAAAATTTCATTCTGTGAACGCGGCATGATCATGATCATCATCCAGCGCCAGTGTCACGGTACAATAAAGACGAACAATGCAATGTCACAGCCAATCAATGAAAGAAATCGACTCGAAATAATTTTCCTTTCGTGCTGAAATGGAACGTTATAATTGTTGTACTAATTTCGATCTTGCCGCGCTCACGACAGCGCGCAATAAAATTCGCCGCGTCTCTCGCATATCTCTCGCATCGCAAACGAATGCATGCCACGTTGGTGTGTGTGTGCGTGCGCATGTAATAATCCGCACCGAACTGAGTAACGAGTGCGCCAAAGGTAGGTCAAGTTTTGCGTGAGCGCCGGCTAAGCGGCAAAGAAATGGAAACTTACCCACTAAACAAACAAAAAAGTCAAAACGAAATTTTAATTTCCAATTAGTGGCAATTAGCTAAGAATATGAGTTGCTTACGTGCAATAGAAATACAGATGTTATCCGTTTGGCACTCAATAAACGGCAATTTAAATCACTTGTCGTCGCACAATTGCGTTTGTTGGGCTTGTCTTCAGAGAGTCCTAGTTCGTTACTTCCGCGAGAACAAAGTGAGCAGCGCGCGCGCAAAAAAAGTTTTGTCAAAGTTGTAGGCGCGCACGCACGCACGCACGCCTCGTTAGGTCTTCGCCGGGCGACACAAGAGACACAATCACGCGCGTAATACTTTTGCGCGGCGCGTACGGCGACGACGTCGACGACGAGCGCGGTGCGCCGAAAGAATGAAACTCCTCGAAAAGAATTTCGAATGTTACCTGTTTCACGTAGCCGCTGCGACTACCGTCTGAGCACCAGGTGCCCGCCGCTATTATATATCGACGCTGCTTTTGCTGCTGTTGCTGCTGCCCCAACAGCCGTGTGTGTATGCGCATCGTATTGCAGAAGACAAGAGGCCGGAGGAGGTTGAAGCAGAACAAGAAGTAGAAGACGACGAAGATGAAGAAGAAGAAGAAGAAGAGGAAGAAGACCGGTGCCGTACCGATAACAGCGTGGTTGTGCTTGCATGCTTGCAGTCCCGATAAAATTCCTTGATATTACTTAGAGATTTTAAGCTGGTTTATAGAAAGAAGTTTTTATGAGTCAATAGGTCAAGATTAAGTTTTAAGAATTTTGGATACCCAAATATAATTAATTTACATTTAAAAATTTAAACGTCATTATTATGAACTTCACCTAATTTTTGTTAACATTGTCGATAGAATTACAATAAATCGATAGTGAAAATGCCAAGGCAAGGTATAATTTATGGTTAAGTGTTATTATTGCATGCAAAACACTTTTTATAGGTCTGGATAAAACTTTCACAATCACTTAATAGTATAGTTATAGTTTTGCTCTGATTTAGTTTGGAAACAAGGATCAATTCATCTGCAATCTAAAAAAACGCATATTTTTTGCCCACCAGACAGATTTTATTGAATTGTTTGTCGGTGACGTTCTTTACGCCAATTAACATTGTTTTTAATCATTTATTTATACATTTGATAAATACCATATTTGTTTTTGAAATCGCGTTTTTTGTATGTTGTTCATTAAGAATTAATTATATTAATCATATTTTTATTAACGTGAAAAAGATTCATTTACTTATCAGTATAATTAGCAAATTTTTACTTTTTTTCTAGCGCAAAGATAATTTCTGCCAACCTTTATACCTGAGCCATTAGTATTCACTTCCTTAACTAACAGTAAAATTGAAAAATGAATAAGTATTTAAATTTGAATAAGTAAATGATATGCAATGCAAATTAAGATATTAGTTCATTTCTTACACTTTCAATCTACTTAATTAAATTGATTTACCTTCGCGCAACACAGCATTTAGTCTTCCATCTAATGACCCTGCCACAGCAATGATGAAACGAGTATGTATCAAATCGACAACACATTGGTAGATCATGTAACAAATTCATTTTAATCAATTAAGTTTTTGCAGTTGCGCCACGGATAAAAAGTGAGTCCGAAACTCTAGTGACCAAATTTTTCGGATTTAATACCAGTTATTACGATACGGCTGTAACACACAGAGGCTGCCTGTGCTCTCGCCTGCAATAATCTTTTTGTTGTTAATTATTCCTCATTAATTTAACTTTGATTTTTATTGCACAGACTCAAACTATTTATATAATAATAAATTACTTGTTTGGATGAATTCATCTCGGAGTACCCCAATCCCAATCGCCACTTGCAACGAAATGGTAATAACTTGTGCAATGCATATTTGTTTCATTTTTTGCAACCGTCTAGATATTTTAAGCACGCAATGAAAGACTGCTTACTTATATTATTATGATTATTAATATTATTATGCGCGCGTACATGATCTGAACGCAAAAATAATCCGCATTGCGAAGACGCAAAGGAGCCTGATGAAATTCCACGGTTTTTATCGCTTATATAATACCTGAATTTTATTGCAATTGTTAAGTATCAAGACTAGGTGAGTATGGGATTTATTTTGGGTGTAAGACGAATTGGTAGATTGCTAGATAGGTATGAGTATGTGACAAATGTTGTGGCAATTACACGGAAATAAGTATACGATTAAAGTATTATAATTGCTAGATTGGTTGACAAAGACGGGTTTTGTAATATGACTGATAATTATTTGATATTAGAGAATTCTAGAATTCAAATTATGACTGCTTATGATGACTTGAGCCCAATGTTGAAATAAATGCTTGATGCATAATTATAAGTTTCAAAAACTGACATAGATAAGAGACAATTACCTATTTTCTGATGAAAACATTCGTGACATACGGCATTAATGCGAGCATTTGCAATCAGAGATTTCCCAGATTTGAAAATAACCGAATTTATTTCAACACTTTAATTACACACGTTTTATAATTACATATATACCAATCCTATTTAATTCAAAACAATAATTTTAAATTCCACCGACAATAACTAAAACATAAAACTAGCATAAATATTAAAGACATTTGTAATTGCGCGCTCAATGTCGATATCAATGAATGCCATTTCCTGCCATTCAAACGGTGGTGTTGTGTTTGTAATGAGATTTAACACCGAATTGTAGAAATTGCTGCTAATTATTTGGATTATTAGGCGAAAGTCAAAAACAGAACTGTCGTTTTCATGCACGCGGTCGGAATATTTTATGCGCGCAAATTATCAGTGCGTAAAGTTTTAATCAAACGACTAATGCCTGTATACAAGTACAAAAATTTGTTATTACTAATGCAAAGATGAAGAAAACTGCACTTTTAATTGCCCGACGACTATTAACTATCAGTGTTTTTGTTATTAATATGTTTCGATTGCATTTAGCTAAAAATATATAGTACTATGCGTGGTATATATGGTACTAAGTATCTAAGTAACTATAACTGAAGCAATAATTAAAACGTGAGTAATTAACTCACACTCACCGCTGACGTTTGCATTAGTTAGCCGGACGGATGAAGCAACGAATCTTTGCTTGAATATAAGTCAATGCTAAATGTTTCTAGTTATGGTTCTTAGTAATAACATAATTGAGAATTTTTTATGTATCGACATGCGCTTCTCATAATAATGATGCATCTCAAATGGAAAATTTGGATTTCGTAATGTGCTCGTATGAAAATCATTTTTTTGGGGTCACATGCACGACACGTACTCTTGATCCTTCTGATGGAGATAACTTTGAAGGTCATTAACAAATTAAATACAATTTAATAAATATTATAATTTTATTTGTAATATTTAATTTCAACGGGTTTTATTTAATATATTATTATTATTATATATAATTCTCACGTTTTTATATTTCTCTCTTAGTTATTATCCCTTCACAACACCATCCGTGCGGCCGCCTTCGGTTCTATGACTTTGCCATTGAGAGTCAGCATAAAATCATCCCGCTTAAGACGCAATGCCGCATTCACACTCATTTCGCGTCCATCATTCAACTTCACTCGCATATTCTTCACTTTCCAGGCAATGAGCCTTAGCAAATCAAGCGGCTTATACAATTTATTATTCGACACTAAGGTCGGAAATTTCCAACTGGTATCACCGGTCGGAGAAGACTCCGTTGCCAAGTCGCCGACTCGCCGACCCGCTGTCGAGTGGTGCACCGCATTCCTGCTGGACGGAAGGTACAGATTCGGATTGTACGGATTAATGGGCTTCTCGTTCACGTCGACCAGGTGAAAGTTGACGGGGATCTTCTTAAACAGACTCATCACCTGCAGCGGTGAATAACTGGCGTCACCGATATGCACGCGCACCTTGTAAGGATTCTTTGTTGCGAGGCTCTCAATCACTAGGTTTGGTGTGTATTCCTCGCCCTCGAACATGACCGTAGGAAACGCTCGACCTTGTGCGTTATCACGTACGATGTAGTTGTTGTGTTCGTCTTTGACTACACGATGTCGTGGCTCTCGGGGCACTTTGTCGCCGCTGCTATTCACGCTGCTGGAGTCCTCGTCCAAACTGATGAACTTCGGTACATCGTTGGGAGGTATTACCTTGCCCCGATACATGACCAAGAAGTTCGCCGGCTTGCTGCGAAGGCGCAGAAACTCCTCCGGCGTGTATGTCTTGTCATCGTGCTGGATCGTCACCTTGTTCGGCTTCTGCTCGGCGATCTTCTTGAGGACTTCACGCGGTTGATAGACGTGGTCTTTGTAGGTGATCGGCGGGAAGTTTGGTATGTACTCATTGTTCTGATGTTCGAAATCGATAATCGATGGAAGTTGATTCGGCGCGATTGGGATACCATCACGCATTATTGCAAACTTCTTTGGTGGACTAGGCAGCCGCATGAAGGCGTCGGGCGCAATAATCTCGTGGTTGTGGTGGATCATCACCCGGTGCGGTTTCTGCTCGGCAATCATCTTGACAATCTCTTTGGGTTGATAGGTGTGGCCGTGTTGGTGAACTGCTGGGAAATCCGCCTTCTGCTCGGCGATTTTGTGGAGGACTTCATGCGGTTGATGGCCGCGGTCTTTGTAGGGGATTGGCGGCAAGTTGAATATGTTGTCATTCTTCTTGTTCTTGACTTGCTGCGGCATGGTGTTGCGCTGCTTCAGCCGCTTGTAGAAATCCATCGGCGACATCATGTGGTCGTATTTGATTTTGAAGTTTGGCGGCGGCCTGCCGTTGAATGCGTCGATGAACTTCAACGGGCTATATTCTTTGTCCTCGTGGATAATCTTGAAGTTCGGTTCCATGTGGTTGACTTTCTTGATGTAAGCTGCCACATGGTTCTCTCTCTTGTGGTTTGCGTCTTTGTTTTTTTTCGACAGTTGCAGCAGTGGGACCAGATGCTTCGGGCTGATGTTTTTACCCGATAGCTGCACGATGAAATCATTGGGAAAGACCTCTTTGTCCTTGTTGATAGCGTAGAATTCCGTAGGAGTGTACAGTTGACCCTTGTGCAGGATGGAATTGCATCTGCCTTGATCGTCCGCTGCCAGTGAGCGAATGATATCCTTCGGGGTGTATTTTACTCCGTCGGCGATGACATCGGGGAAGATACCACTGGGTTCTTCATGACCACCGGGAGGAATATGCGAGACGACTTCGTAGGGTGAAATCTCTTTGTCTTTGTACGTGTACCATACATCAGACGGTGGATGTTGTGGGTATAATTCGAGGAATTCTTTAGGTGTGTACTTTGTGTTATTGTAAAGAATGTCTATTGGGGCATTGTTTGATGCTAGTTCTTCTATGATGTCCAGCTCGTCAAATATCTGTCCTTCCCTTAGAATTAACGGTGCTTGTTCTTCTTCAGATACCCCATGTTGATCTGTTGGACGTTGTTCTTCTTCAGGCGCTTCTTTTTGGACTTCTTTAGTGCTACTCTGTTTGGAACTATAATCTGGCAAGTCTGTGACATTTTGCTTTTGATTTGGTTTTGAATGTTCATGTTCCAATGGCTGGTCAGTATTTGAAGGCATCATCGGATTCTGAGTTGTGAAGTTTGTTTCATCAGGCTCTTTTTCAGTTCTGTTTGTTTCATAGTCCGTGAAATTAGGTGAAACAATTGGTTTCAGTGTTGATATTTCGTCCGAAGTTATATGAGGTTCTATATTTTCACTACTCAATTCCTCAATTTCAGGCTCGGTTTCCGCAGATTTCTCCGATGTTTCATATCTTGGAGATTCAGTAACGTATTGCTCTAGGTTGCTTATTTCTGGGCTGAATTGCAATGCATCTGAGCCTTGAAAAATTTGAGGTGTATGATTTTCTGGCTTTTCTGACAGATTCTTATAGATCATTTCTTGCGTCGGTGTACCATCAGGCCCTGATTCTGATTCTGTGTTGTCATTTGGTGACATGTTGTATCCATTGCTTGGTTTGGAACTATAATCTGGTATGTCTGTGACATTTTCCACGATTAATGGCTGCTCAGTATTTGAAGGCATCATCGGATTCTGCGTTGTGAAATTCGTGTCATCAGGCTCTTTTTCAGTTTTGTTTGTTTCATAGTCTGTGAATGTAGGTGAAACATTTGGATCCAGTGTTGATATTTCGTCCGAAATTATATGAGGTTCTATATTTTCACTACTCAATTCCTCAATTTCAGGCTCGGTTTCCACAGATTTTTCCGGGGTTTCATATTCTGAAGATTCAGTAACGTATTGCTGTAGGTTGCCTACTTCTGGGCTAAATTGCAATGCATCGGAGCCATGGAAAATTTGAGGTTTATCATTTTCTGTCTTTTCTGACGGATTCTTATAGATAATTTCTTGTGACTGTGAACCATCAGGCCTTGTTTCTGAATCTATGCTGTTATTTGGTGACATGCTTGGTTCCAAATTTGTTTCAGGAAAAGTCGATGTCGGCTTTTCTTGATATTTTGGCAAACCTTCAGTGCTCTTTGGAGTGTGATTAACCTCCCTAGGAGATGGTTTTGTTGGTACTGGCGTACTTTCTGAGCTGTAATTTGGAGACTGATCGGATTCAATGCTTTCTACGATCTTGGAAACAGGATTTTTTTGTGTCGGCGTTTTTTTCTCTTCAGGTGAAATTTCAGTTGTTTTTGGATTGTAGTCCATTTCCCTAGATTCATCAGCATTGGATAAGTTTGATTTATCATCGGTTGCTTTTTTGTCTACTGAGTTTGATTGATTGTCCACTTCAGGTCTATCACCTTCAGGTTGTTGTGGTGCTTTCTTCTCAAATGTTTCTGATGTATTCTCTAACTGTTCAGGCTCAACATTTTCCTCTGTGTTGGATATAGTATTATTCTTTGTAGGATATTTTTCATATTCCGGTAAAATTTCAGTGGACTGTGGATTGTAATCAACCTCCCTAGATTCATCAATATTGGATGAAGTTGGTTTTTTATTGATTATTTCACCATCCGGTTGCTGACTATTGGGATATTCGTTTTCCTGTTTATATCCTGATATTGGTTCATTTTCCGGATTAGATATTTCAAACTGCCTACTTTCCGCTATGGAATCCGGTTGGTCTTTGCTTTTAGACTCTACTTGACTTACATCTGAATTAAATGGTTCAGTTGTTTCTGGAGCACTAGAATCTGGTTTTCCAGATTCGTCAATATTATTTATTATTTCATGTTGCGTTGGCTCAAGCAATTCCTTTGGTGTGGACGACACATTTCGCTTTGATTCCGGATTGGTCGCGGGCGTTGGATCAAGACTTCTCCCACTCTTATCTGATATCGGTTGTTCCTGTGAGGTTATTCGATGATTTTGTTCATCGGAATCATTGTAACTTTGATCTGATGACGTAGGCCTGACTATAACTTCACCTATATTTTGTGAAGCTTGATAATTGATGTTTTTATCCTCATCGGAATCTGGTGGTTCAATCGGTGTCTCTGATGGACGACCCTCACTAGGTGTTTTATTAGATTGCTCGGAGCCGTAACTTACTTCGTGTGAAGGTTTGTTCGCATTGTGTTCCTCGCTTTCTTCTACACTGTCTTCCGAAAATTTGTTGCCAAAAGGTGCTGATTCGGATCTAGTAGATGGTTTAGTCGATGTCTCAGATGAACGACCTTCATTAGGTGACTTATTAGATTGTTCTGAGTCGTAATGGTCTACACGCGAAGGTTCGTTTGGATTGTATTCCTCGCTTTCTTCTACGCTGTCTTCAGAAAATTTGTTTCCAAAAGGTGTTGATTCCGTCTTAGTAGTTGGTTTAGTCCATGTCCCCGATGGACGACCCTCACTTGGTGATTTAGTAGATTGCACTGAGCTCTCTTTCTGGTTTGCTGGTGTGTCATAATTTTCAATTCGTCCTCTCTCGGTAGTGAATTCAGCCAAAGGACTAGTCGATCCCAAGTTACTTTGTACTTGCTCCGGAGTGTATTCCTTTGAATCGACAACTACCCTAGTGTTGGGGTACTTCTCTAAGATCTTTTTGATCATCTCTGGAGGGGCATCGGGAATCATAGGCATCTTTTCAGGTATCTGTTCCGTAGTTGGCACAAATTCATCATCATCCTCGGCTGGAATTCGGACTCGTGTTTCCCCACTATCAACTTGATCTATGATATCGGGTATCAGTTTGTTTGGCACTGGTTTGCCATCCACGTAAAGATTATCAAATTTTACATCAGGAAAGATCGACTGAAATTCCATTGGGGTATACTCTTTACCGTCTCGTCCAATTTTAATATTCTCTGGCGCATTGTCAATTAGCGACTCTACAACCACTTCCGGTGTGTACAGACGATCATTTTTGTACATCGGGTAATATTCGTTGGGCTTTTCCTCGGGATGATTTGTTGCTGGTTGTTCGTTTGGGCCAACGTTGTCATTCTCGTAATCATAGTCATAATCAGAGCTGCTTAAATCAATCAGTTTCGCAACGTTGTCAGGTTCAACCACCTTGCCGTTGTCATGTATTTCAAAATCGTCTGGTAAGGAATCCTTGTGGAGTTCATAGAAGTCTTTTGGTTTATATCTGCCGTCATTTCTGACCACAGTGATATTTGCAGGTTGCTGCTCAGCCAGTTGTTTGAGTACGTCATTTGGACTGATCACTGATCCATTAAAAACTACATAAGGAAAATCTTTCGAATCGGACTCAGACTGATCATACTCAAAAGAACTTTCACTATTTTTTTTGCTGGGCGATTGAGTACTCGTTTCCTCATAGTCGGATTGCATTGAGTCTTCAGTGTTTGACCCGAAATCCGTAGGTGACTTATTTGATGGTTCTGAGACGTAATTGTCTACATGTGCAGGTTTGTTCCGATGGTGTTTCTCACTTTCTTTTACGCTGTTTTTAGGAAATTTGTTTCCAAAAGGTGTTGATTCCGGCTTAGTGATTGGTTTAGTCCATATGTGAGATGGATGACCATCACTTGGAGATTTAGTAGATTGCTCAGAGCCGTAATTGTCAACATGTGAAGGTTTGTTTGGATGGTGTTTCTCACTTTCTTTTAAGCTGTTCTCAGGAAATTTGTTTCCAAAAGGTGTTGGTTCCGGGTTAGTAGTTGGATTAATCAATGTGTGAGATGGATGACCCTCACTAGGTGACTTAGTAGATGGTTCCGAGTCGTGATTGTCTACATCAAATGATGGTTCTGAGCCGTAATTGTCAACATGTGAAGGTTTGTCTGGATGGTGTTTCTCACTTTCTTTTATGCTATTTTCAGGAAATTTGTTTCCAAAAGGTGTTGATTCCGGCATATTGTTAGTAGTTGGTTTAGTCCTTGTATATAATGGATGATTCTCACTGGGTGACTTATTTGATGGTTCTGAGCCGTAATTGTCTATATGTGAAGGTTCGTTTGGATGGTGTTTCTTATTTTTGTTATCGCTGTCTTCAGGAAATTTGTTTCCAAAAATTGTTGATTCCGGCTTAGTAGATGGTTGAGTCCATGTGTGAGATGGATGACCTTTACTAGGTGACTTAGAAGATGGTTCCGAGCCGTCTACATCAAATGATGGTTCTGTGCCGTCATTGTCTTTATGTGAAGGTTCGTTTGCATGGTGTTTCTTATTTTCGTTATCGCTATCTTCAGGAAATTTGTTTCCAAAAGGTGTTGTTTCCGGCTTAGTAGTTGGTTGAGTCCATGTGTGAGATGGATGACCCTCACTTGGTGATTTAGTAGATTGCTGTGAGCCGTATTTGTCTACAACTGAAGGTTCGTTTGGATGGTGTTTCTCACTTTCGTTTACGCTGTTTTCAGGAAATTTGTTTCCAAAAGGTGTTGATTCCGGCTTAGTAGTTGGTTTAATCCATGTGTGAGAAGGATGGCCCTCACTTGAAGATTTAGTAGATTGCTCGGAGTCGTAATTGTCTACATCAAATGATGGTTCTGAGCCGTGATTGTCTAGATGTGAAGGTTCATTTGGATGGTGTTTCTTATTTTCGTTTACGCTGTTTTCAGGAAATTTGTTTTCAAAAGATGTTGATTCTGGCTTATTTGTAGATTTAGTCCATGTGTGAGAAGCATGACCCTCATTTGGTGATTTGGTCGATTGCTCTGAGCCGTAATTGTCTACATCAAATGATGGTTCTGAGCCGGGATTGTCTATATGTGAAGGTTTGTTTGGATGGTGTTTCTCACTTTCTTTTAAGTTGTTCTCATTAAATTTGTTTCCAAAAGGTGTTGATTCCGGCTTAGTAGTTGGTCTAGACCATGTGTGAGATGGATGACCCTCGCTAGGTGATTTAGTAGATGGTTCCGAGCCGTAATTGTCTATATCAAATGATGGGTCTGAGCCGTGGTTGTCTATATGTGAAGGTTCGTTCGAATGGTCTTTCTCATTTTTGTTATCGGTGTCTTCAGGAAATTTGTTTCCAAAAGGTGTTGATTCCGGCTTAGTAGTTGGTCTAGTCCATGTGTGAGATGGATGACCCTCGCTAGGTGACTTAGTAGATGGTTCCGAGCCGTAATTGTCTACATCAAATGATGGGTCTGAGCCGTGGTTGTCTATATGTGAAGGTTCGTTCGAATGGTCTTTCTCATTTTTGTTATCGCTGTCTTCAGGAAATTTGTTTCCAAAAGGTGTTGATTCCGGCTTAGTAGTTGGTCTAGTTCTTGTGTGCAATGGATGACCTTCACTAGATGACTTATTTGATGGTTCCGAGCCGTAATTGTCTACATCAATTGATGGTTCCGAGCCGTGATTGTCTATATGTGAAGGTTCGTTTGGATGGTGCTTCTCACTTTCGTTTACGCTGTTTTCAGAAAATTTGTTTCCAAAAGGTGTTGATTCCGGCTTAGTA
>JARJDR010006907.1:0-15372 GCA_030264135.1 Myllaena sp. GC000078 | reverse complement strand
GCAGTGCCACACCAGATCAAGTTCAGTGCCACTTCGAGGAAGGCACCCAGGTCCCGACCACACCACGCCCCATTGCCGCCTGATGCCACCGCAGCTGTGTTTCCTGTTATGGGCGCTACCCGTCGGTAAGTAAAAACCAGACCTCTAATAACTTCGCGATCACTTGAATCAACATTCAGCGGCCGTCAAGAGAATAAATCAAAGAATAAAAACTCCCTTTCGAGAGGTACCACCGAGGTACCGCCACAGCACTTATATGGAATGCTCTGAGATAAAAGCAAAATTGCATGTGATTGCATTGTATAAAATTGATATTCGGTAACCAAAGTATACAAGGAAAGTTTTTATTAGTTTATCAGATTGATAAGTATGAACATACTCGTGCAACTCAACGAAGTATTCCATTTATTACGAAAGATTCGTGTGCACTCTAAATCCGAAATAAAAATCTCGAGTTAATGATTATTGATGACTACACTATACAGGTCCGTCCAAAATTTCGTTTAAATATCCGTCACAACTTACTTATCCAAAATTAATTATCATGTCCAGCAATATACAAGTTCTTCTTCTTCTGTCATATGTAATAGTACAGTAAACTCTGAAATTTTAGTCATAAACAGTTACAGAAAACACGATTGACAAATTAGATTATCTACGTGGTCTAAATTTGTGATGAAATTCGAGTGTCCACTTGACTCCATATCAGGACACGATTGCTTATAAATACTCATCCGCAGACAAAGCCGCACGTTCACTCAGCAATTGCACACGTGCAAGTGCTGAATATAAAACTAACTAATCTAGCCAACTAATAGCATATCGGTGCAATATGTTGTTAATAATATTCAACATTCTTCTGTTATTTGCATGCAGTTTAAATGGACAACCAGTCGATTACGATGACAACCGACCCCACCCGCAACAGAGATACCAACTGGGAGCGTTCAAAGAAGAAAATCCAGAGTATTACTATCTGCCCAAAACAATGACGCCGACTCGATACACGATTATGATGGAACCCATATTCGAGAGGAATGCATCCTTCGCAAACGTATACATCGAGGGTACGAACGAGGAAAGCATCGACGCCATTGTTCTGCATGCCCTGAATTTGCAACTTCTCGTCGCGTTCGTACGCGTTAATGCTGGCGACCGCCTCACGGCGAAGATGAGTTATGAAAAGAAGCGTGAATTTCTCACGTTGAAATTAGATCAAACAATACCAGCGCACAGCAATATAACGGTAGAGATAGCGTATTTGAACATCTTGGATACAACGAAGAAGAATCGCGGCTTCTATATTGCGACCTATACGGATGAGTTCGGCGTGGAGAGACGTTTGGCAACGACACACATGGAACCAACAAACGCACGCGAGGTGTTTCCCTGTTTCGACGAACCCGCTTTAAAGGCGGTGTTTGATATCACGATCATCCGGCCCAACAGCTACAATACAAAGACGAACATGCCGCTTAAGGAAACTTTACCCTAGTAAGTAAAATGAACACAAATCTACATCGTAATGCACGTTTTGTTAATTGCCATGCAGCTCTGGCGAGAAATTAAAAGACGTCTTCCATACGACACCGCTAATGTCCACGTATTTGGTAGCGATCGTCGTATCGGAATTTGAAACCATCGTAGCTAAGTATCCTAATCAGACCGTGCATCAGTTACATGGAGATATCGCGGATCTGCGACAAAACTACGGTGACCTTGGTCTTCTCTCCAGCAGACAAGTGCTGTCTGCATTGGAGGCATACACTGGTATTGACTATAGTCTGCCCAAAATTGGGCAGGTCGCCATCCCAACGGGTTATTTTGGTGGCGCAATGGAAAACTGGGGACTGGTTATATACGGGTAATCCCTACAATTCCTCAAATTCAGTTTGCAATAAGTTGTTTGTTGGGATTCAGCGAAGAGTCCTTGCTGTTCAAAGATGGCATTTCCACCGAAAACCACCGCCAAGGTGTCATTAGCATCGTGTCGCATGAATACGCGCACCAATGGTTCGGCAATTTGGTAGGTCCTGCGAGTTGGGCATACACATGGTTGAACGAGGGCTTTGCGGCGTTCTTCACCGTGCGTATCACGTCGCTGGTGTACCCGTCCTGGCGGTACGACGATCAATTTGCATGGAAGAGCACATACACTATGGAGTACGATGCACGTGCCGACACAAGACCTATGACGATGGCCGTTGGTAGTCCCGAGAATATTCGCTCCACCTTCGATGTGATTGCATACGATAAAGGTAGTGATATACTAGTAAAATGAGACCTATTCGGGTTGCTAAATTTTGATTGTAGCTGCATGCGTGTTGCGCATGTTCGAACATATTTTGGGACCTCGTACATTCCAAAACGCGCTCAATATTTACCTTAACAACCGGATGTACGCGGCGGCAACGGCGGACGATTTAAGCCACGCGTTTGCGGCGGCGATGAAAGACACCGACCGCACATTGGCGGATGATATTCAAGCGATCTTTGACACGTGGCATCTGCAGGCTGGTGTGCCCATTGTGACCGTCACGCGTGATTACGAGTTCAATACGATGAAGCTAACGCAACAACGATTCGGTGCAGCGAATAATACGGATCAACTGTGGAGCATACCAATCAATTACTTCCTTGGAGGAAGCACATTGGAGGAGAAGGAGGATACGAAAGCAGCTTTCTGGTTGAACGACGCCGAGATGATTGTTGAGCTGCCTGAAGCAGCCAGGGATAATTACGTGGTGCTCAATAAGAAGTTCACCGGTTACTATCGCGTGAATTACGACTTGGAGAATTGGAATCGGATCGCCGCCGCCGGAAATGAGTTGGTCGACATGAATATGAATCGAGTGCAGTTGCTCAACGACGGTTTCACACTACTATTCCGGTTTGAATTACCACTGATTACCTTCCATAACTTGCTCACGAGTTGTGTGACCGACGATGATGATTACATTGTGATTAAAGCATCGTTGCCGTATTTCGATAGTCTGCACGAGCATTTGCATGCGACCTCGATGAACGAAACTTTTAAGGTAACTTTTGGGTACCCCCATGTATAAACAACATAATGTTTTTGGAATTTATAGGCACTAATGTTGCAAATGTACGAAACAGCATATAACAGCTATTCGAATGTGGAGAGAGACGGTGATTACGTGCAAGCGATGATGCGTAATGAGATCGTACCACGCATGTGCCGCATTGGTCATCAAGGGTGTCTCGACGAGATGCACCGGGAAATGCACAACGAACATGTGCTCAACTCCCCGAATATGCAACAGAGCATCGTTTGCGCCGGCCTCATGAACCCCACCGACGGTGTGGAGAAACTAAACATGATCCTGGATCGAATCAACGCAACCACCGAGAGCGAAGCACGAACGCGACTTATGAACGCGGCGACTTGCACGAAAAACAGCGAAGCCGGAGAGAGGTAATAAGCATTTAATGCTCCCAACGGCAGATACTAATTGAATTCTTTCTGTCCAGTCTATTTCTATTTATTGTTTACCCGTATACGAACTATTTGTCATGGAATACGAAAGCGCTCTTGCAAAACTATTGCGTTGACTTCGACAATGCCAAGAATGCATTAGACTTCTACCTGAAGTACTTCAACCAATTAATTGAAAGGTTGTATATATGAAGTTATTTTGCGCATTGAAAATTGCAATTGTTTTTATTGTCGCAGTTATTTCCTGGCGGACCTGAAAAGCTTCTTGATGACAATCTGTGGCCGAATATACTCACCGGATCGCATTACGCAAATCGAAGCATTCGTGGAGGAACATGATTTGACCAATGAATTCAAGGATTTGTTTCAGGAAGCCGCCAATCGTATTCGTAGCAATATTGACAGGCTTGCCAATTCACCAATTCACCCCGATTCGTATGTTCAATAGAGAATTTGTTCATAATAAAACACTCGTTCAGTAGTTTGGAATAAATTTAGTCAAATATATTTTTATTAATATATTAGAAATTCTCCTTTTGCGATAGATCAGTAAAACACTCTCTGATAATGTTCATTCAACACAAGACCGCTGCGTTCGTACATCTAGCCCGAAAATACAAATCGATGTAACCATTTCGAAGAATATCGATTTTGTTTTGCTTTGTATGCTTTAATTACAACCTGTACTGTGCTAAGTTTCGTTCTGGTTAAGTTATTCATATTTGACGAAAGTGTTTGGGGGGTGGGTGGTTTTCGTTTGGGTGGAGGCCTATTAGTTCACTTATTATCCTAAATGCTTCTCACTGACAAAATTTAAGTGGCTATATAAATAATATTCCAATGTCGCCACTTCTTTCACTATTAAATAAAATATCACAATAAAAACTGAACGACAGATACATGTAAGTTTATAGAGAAGGAGAGAGAAAGAGAGAGAGAGAGAAAGAGAGCAAAAATAAATAAAACAAAACAGATTGCAAATTCAACGGGGTCGCGTTACATGCGCTGAGATCGATGTGCGCGCTGCACCGCTCACATCCGCGCGTAATATTAAGTCAAACAATGCAAATTGGCGACTTTGCGCAATCAAATAGATACTCATATATAAAAAAAACACAAAAACGGCAACGCATTCGGCTGAAAAACATTGCCAAAAACGAAAACGTTGTTTGAGGTTTGTAAAATCGCACATGTAATCACAACTAACTTCTGTCTCTCAATACATAATAAGTTATCCGCGACGCTGACCGTCAGATGTTTAGGTTTTGTTTATTATTCCTTCTTCATCTTCTTCTTCTTCTTAATTTTCTTGTTAAGATTGCATTAAGACTAGGCACTAAGCTAGTGCGTGTGTTCATAAATATTATAGTTGAACGGACTAAAACACACACCACACACAGCACGTTGCTTTTATTTCTCTGGTGCTCCTCCTTCGTCTTTCTTCTCGTCGGCAATTGCATTGCAAACGAATGTCGTTCGTTTTAGTCGTTCGTACGTACGTACGTCCGTCCGTCCGTCCGTCCGTCTCGTCTGTATTCCATCCACTCGGCGTGTGCTTTTAAATACATAAGTAATAATAATATATATGCGCTATACATATATAAATAAATAATCCCCCCTCGGTATCTACATATAAAATACATGTTGCTTATCGTAAATTTGTTTTGAAAATAGTTACGTTTCTCCCCTCGCGAACGTGCGCGCTACTCGCCAGCCTTGTGGCCGGGCGAAGCGGGCTGACTGTTTGGCTTGGAATTCGGCATATTGTCGTTGGAATCCTTCGCTTGGCTCTCAGCGGGCAGCAGGTCTTGTTGAGCGGCGATCTCCATCCACTTGTCGCGATTCAAGTTCACGCCGTCGACGAGCGGCGCCAACTTACCGTTCAATCGCGCGAATGCCTGTGCGCGCGCCATGAAAACAATCGCGATGTCAGCAACAACAACAACAACGAACGCATCTCGGTTGCACACTCACCTCGTAAATTGGTAAACAGATCGAGTCTATAAAGCCTACTTGCATTAAAGGTAATTGGTCCTCCTTTTCCCTGTTCATTAAGTCCTTGAAGCACAACAATATCACAGTTTGTTGCTTCGAGACATCATATATATACTCACAATAGGCGTTATATTAAACTCCTCGCGCTCCATATCACCCTGCTCGAAGAATTCCGACGAAACCAATTCGGCGACGCGCTTCTCCACTTCCCACGGCTTCGTGATGGCGCCGAGATCGCAAACGGTCATCAGCATCGCACGCAACAGCTCACGCTCCTCGGCGTTGGTAAATGTTGGCGCTTCGTCAATAATACTAAAGAAGGCACCGCGTTTCCTGCACACACACGCATACACAATCATGAGTATCACTCCGGCTCGTGAAAGCGATCGTAAAAAAAAAACGCTGCGATTAACGATCGCCAACGTAATCGCACCCACCTAAAGTAAACGGCTAGATCCGTCGAGAGGATCGCCTCCTCAACGAGGCGAATCACGCGCGAATACTCGTCCGGCGAGACATTGGCAAGAAGCTGATTGCCGGGCGAGTTCAGGATCATGACGCATTGATCAAAATGGTGATGCTCCATCGTGGAAGTCGAGTACAATTGTGCCAGCGGCGACGAAGCCCTACGGACGGACGGCGAACAATTAGCGAATCGCGCACAAGGCGGCGCCGGCGTGGGGGAAGGTGAGAAACGCACTTGATTTGAAACGAGTTGTTCGTGCCGCGATGATCAAGATCGTGGCACAGGCAGCCGATGATCAGCGCGAGGCACTCGACCTCGCCGAACACCGTCCACCACTGCGTCGCCGTGAGGATGGCGAACATCATCTGCGCCACGTTGAACGCGTGCCGCCAATTGTGGTACGTGACGTTGCGGTAGTTCTTCTTCACCGACAGCAGCCAGCGGCAGAGCACCTCGTAGTCCATGTGGAAGCGCTCAACGAAGTCGAGGTCGAGGAACATGCGCACGCACGACGTGATCGTCTGGTCGTCGTCCATCTGGAAGTCGTCGAACCAGAACTCGTGCAGGTGGATGTTGGCCGCCGACGGCACGCGCATCTTGCGCAGCCGCTGCGCGTCCTCCAGCGTCGCCGTCGCATGGTACGAGAGCACCTCCAACGTGACGCTCTGCTTGGCGATGGCGACCACGGCGCGCTCGTACATGTGCGTGTTGTGTATGCCCATGCCGCAGAAGATGGCGAACGCCTCCACGAAGTTCTCGTCGTTCTTCGTGAACGCCAGATCGTCGAACTTGTTCACCAGCTGGATGACGCCGATGATCTGCGCCGACGAGTTCTTGATCGCCATGCAGAGGATGGTGTTGTGCTTGAAAGCGGCGCCTTCGTCCACGCTGCGATCGAAGCGCGGATCGTTGTACGCGCACGCGATGGAGACGGTCTGCAGATTGCGATTCGATCAGCGGCCACGCAAATGCGCACGGGCGCGTACTATGTGGGGGGCGCACACCTACCTCACCCGTGGTGGCCACGTAGCCGGTGATGCCGACGTTGATCGGGAAGCGGCTCTCGTGCGGGCTGGTGCGCGCCTCACCGTCCTCGCCGGTGAGGTCGGTCGACTCGAAGTCGAAGACGCGCGAAAAGCTGCCCTTGGACGCCTGGTGCACGAGCAGCACCTGCACGCGCTGGCACTGAATGAGGCTCTGCGTGTGCGTCAGTATTCGAAAGACGACGTGCTCGATGGTGCTCTGCTCCTCGAAGATCATGCGCGCGAGATCCAGCAGCACCTGGTTGCGCTTCACCTCCAGCTGCGACTTCTCGTAGAGGTGCGCGTTGCGCAGGCCGATGCCGCAGAACTGCAGGTAGCTGGAGAAGATCTTCTCGTCCTGCTCGGTGAACGGCGCATCGCCCAGTTTGTTGATCACCTGCAATTTGACAGACGGGCAGACGGTTAGCAGGTCGCGTACCGCGTGCGGGACGCGTCCTATACCTGCGCGACGCCGAGCACGTCCCCATTCGTATCCTTGATGGGCATGCAGAGCAGCGTGCGCGTCTTGTAGCCGGTGAGCACATCGATGTCGTGATTGAATCGATCGTCCTGCAAACAGACCGACAGATCGATGATACAACATCGCAGATGTGGGGGGTGGAGGCAGCCGCAGCAAATATCACCTTGTAGGCGTCGGGAATATTTACAGTCTCGCCGTTTTCGGCGACGAAGCCGACAATGCCGGTGCCCCACGGTATCCGGATCTCGTCCTTCTTCTCCATTTCCAGAAACGTGCTCTTCGAGCACACGTCAAACAGCTTCGACACGAGCGTCCGCCCGTCCGACCCATTGTTCGGCCCGATGCGCTCGCCTTCCACCAAAAACAGGGAACCCCTATCGGCATGCAAGAGCATCAACACATTCTGCAAGATCTTGTGGCACAGCGAGCGCACTTCCAAGTCGTTGCAAATGTCCTTCACCTACATGCAGAGAAGGCGGGTCCGTGGCACAGAGGACAAGAGGGACGGGGGTGTGTTGGGGAGGGGTGGGCGGTGGGCAGAGAGTGAGAGATTAGCAAAGCAAACACGTGGAAGCGCCGCCGCGCGCACGGTACCAGTTCGAAGATGAGCTCCTTCTCGTCGAGCTGGCGCAGCTCGTGGCGCGAGCGCCGCTGGCGGCGGCCGAGCGTCGGCGAATGGCCGCCGGGTCCGGTCGCCGTCTGGCTCTCGTTGGTGCCGGTGAGGAACGTCGTCTGCCCGTCGACGGTGCTCACCATCGGCTTCAGCAGCCCGCCGCGCTCGAATTCGTGCGCCGAGATCTTGCGCACGGGCGTGGTGGCGCCGGAGCCGCCGCGCGAATTATGCGTCGGCGATGCCAATTCGGCGCTGGAGGAGTTCGGCGTGGCGTGCGACACCAGCCATGCGTCGACCACCTGACGCGTTGCTTTCCTAGAAGATGCGGAAGACGCGGCGGATTCGTACTGGTGGGAAGATGCTAGACGGTGCGCGTTTTACCTTAGAAAGTAGTCCTGTACGAAATCTGGATGCTCGTCCAGCCATGCTTCCATCCGTGCATATTCCGGATCATAACAGTTGCGGTGGAGACGTTGTAGACCGGATTCGGAGCCGGCACCTTCAACAGGCATCCGAGATTCCTCGCTGTTACGCAAGTGCAAGCCTGCGAAAGGAAGCCGAAGCATTACAAATTGCGGGTCAATGCGCCAAAAGTTTGATGATTGGCGGGCCACTAGCCGGAGGTGACATGCGTCGAAATGCATCCGGGCCAATTAACAAAGAGACACACAAAAAAATAATTAAATTAAGATAAAAAACGCTGGGTGTTAAAAGAATGCTGAATACAAACTACCTCCTGTAACTGTACACTTTGCGCTCAAGTGCGATTCGAAAAGTGATATGCGAAGAAGGCTCGTGCCCGAGAGAAACGCGTCGATCAAACGGCGCGTTAACAACTGAATACTAGCGTGTGCGCGCCGCCGTTTGTTGGCCATTACATCTAATGATAGAAAATAAAAATCAATTTGAAACCCTTAAACGAGGCCGCGGTGAAGGAGGAAGCGGACAAGGGAGCGGTGACAGAAGGAGGAGGAGGAGGAGGTGAAACAGTTTGCAAAACACAATGGCGACAATGCACGTGCGTGCACACCAACACCAAACGTCGCCGTAATTATCGGCTCGCGACCGTGGCAAGAAAGAGAGCCTCAGCGCCAACAGGTGCACGAGGAAAAAAACCATTTTTATGAGGCGAATGTCACAGTTCACCCGCGTCAATGTTTGAATCGCATCCACATGCGTCGGCGGCGGTGTCGACAAGCGCATGAATAAAACATGCCACCGTTTGCGAACTGCCTGCCAGCCTTTTCGGCGGCGGCAACCGAGCCAGGTGGAAAATTAATGAAGATTTGGGGAGGGTACTTCTCCTAACGCGTCGTTTATCGCGGTCGCGCGCGATCCACCCACGCAAATTGGCTTGTTGGTAAAAATACGCGCCTTCGCGTCGTCGTGTTCCCCGGGAGCGAGAATTGTGATGTAATTAATTATGTATAAATTTCATCATGCGAAATGTACGAATGCTGGCTGGTGTCCCGTGCGTCATTGCGGCGAAAAGTTAATTAACCAATTTGCTAATGTACGTGAGCTACTCGTACTGCAAATGTCGTACTCGGAGCGATTAATATGATTACCACCTGGCGTTTGGTAGTACTATTTGTTTTTTTGTGTGAGTGTCTTTTAACGATTCGAGTTATTATTGTGTCGATTGGCATTGGAATGCAAACAATTCGATTCATTCCAGCACGCGCGGCCCCGAATCTGCTTCTTGGCAAAACGCATTCGGCACAAAATGCGTATTGCGATCAATAAATATCTTGGGAGACGCTACAGCGCGCGGACAATGCGGCGCGCGGGCGCTGAGATTCGATGCGGAGAATAATGTATATATCCGGACGCATTGAATGTCATCGCCGTTGTCGTCGTCGTCGTTGTCGTCGTCGTCGGCAGGAAGGAAGCGTACCAGCGTTGAGTAGCTAGCCATCGCCCAACATGCGAACAACGCCCACGGAGAATATGATAGGACGACGGCGACCGGCGCGCGGCACACACACCTCGTCGACGACGACGACGCCGGCAAGATATTGTATGCCTTGTTTTCCCATGCGACACCGCACAACCACTCATTTGTTGTCGACGTCGTCGGCGAAATGCGTTGACATTGACAGTAACGCGACATTATCGCGGAACAATGCGGCACACGCAGGCTATAAATATTTCGAATGCTATTTAGTAGCCTGTAGCTGCTCATTCGACCAAAGCCACACCGGATCGAATATCATCGCGAAATCATTTCATTGATCGCCAAACTACTTCTTGTGGCACTTATAAATAGGTACGCACACGTCGAGCACACTTGGAAAACGTTCCCAAAGTACCTACAATAATACCCTTCTCAATGGCTCGACTCCCCTGCGGGCATCGCACGCTAAAAAACAAAACAGAAAGCGCGCGCGTCTTATGTCTTATGGCGCGGCGCAAATATAAGTAACTTTATGTGCCATGAAAACGGGATGAAAGGCATCCTTTCACGCCAGCGTAAATGGAAACCGATGCGCGACCATAAAAGCAAACACACCGCGGCGCGGCACTCCATACGAAAATATGAAACGGCACAGAAGGGACATAACATGCGCACCGCGGACCTATTTTCGGATCGAACCTTCGGCGAACGAAGAGTTAAAAATAGTCGCGCGCGCGCGAACGGCGACTTATTATCGGCGGGGTAGATGGATGTTTTACGCTGAGGGTATTTGTCATTCTCTCTTCGGGAAGCAGCAATCCGGTTGGCAACAGAAGAACCGCCATGCATCGAAGGCGGCGGTGCCCGTTATTAATCATTAACGCGATAATCAATCAAAGTCGGGAAGGGCCGTCCATCCGTGTGAGTACGCGAGTGTGTGTGTGTGTGTGTGTATGTTTGCACGATGCGGCACCCACCCGCGCCATGGGCGTATCAAATGGCAATCAATTATTTGGCGCAATGTTGCAGAAAATCCAAATAAAACGAGTCGGTTTTCGTCGCGTAATTGCGCGAATTTGTAATAATACGCTTCTCGCCCTCCCAGCCACGGCGATTAATCAAGCTCGCGCGCGCCCCGCGCTGAAATCTTCGTGCCGCACGCGTTCTAATTAATTTGCGCGAGCTAATTAGCTGCTGTGTGCGGGGCGAAACTTACTTTTCCTGTGGCGATAATGATGTAGCTTACACATGCCGAGAGATTGTCCCATGAGTTGCGATGAGAGACGGGAGGGGGGGAAGAGAGCGGAAACGCTGCCACGTGCGCGAAACCACCCCACCCACACAACACCCCCTAGTAACGGCAACCGACGCCAGTTCTTCGCCGCCGCAGCATTTCGTGACCGCACACAACACACGACCGATTATCGCCACTGCTCGCCTTCCTCTCTCAAGATGACTACGCAACCTGCACGCCGGCCGCCACGATGATGTAGGTACGTGCGATTCCGACTTGAATCTATTCACATAAAAACACCAAGGGTGGAGTGTGAATGAAAAAGTGCAAATCAAAAGCGCGTAAGCATTGAAGACGGAGTCGGAAGCAACGAAAAAGAACCATGCAACAAATAAAAGGCGCTCAAATCGGTTGGTCGCCATATACCTATTAGTCCTATTACCATACAATCATAATGAGCCAATGAATATTTTAGCGTCGCATGGACCGGTTTTATGTCATCTCCGATATTCACATCGCTCGATTGCGCAATTACGTGAACGAGCGTTGGAGGCGGTAGCGGCGGCGGCGGTGGCGATGATCGTTTCGCCGCACACACTTACGTACACTATGAGAACACACACGCGCGCGCGCACGCACGCCTTGATGCATTGAGCAGGCAAGATCTTGATTTGTGCCGCCCGCGCAGGTGAGATGCGACTTCTTCCTTCTTCCGAACAAATCCAGCCACATCAGAATCGTTTCCGGCTAACGATGACGCAAACAAGGATAAAGATATTATACGTGTGGATTTCCCGTTATTCGCAATGCATGGGTTGGCGCTCAATATCGATAAAAAAGAACGTGTTATAAAATCATAAAATTATTAATGCATCGTTTTCATCACGTCGCAAACAAAAAAAGCCACGATTTCGGAGCGAAATCAAGCGCGTCGGAAAATATTTATTCGCCGCACCAACCAAATGACGTGATGTTTTTCCTAGTGTTATTATTGCTCCATTCCACCCAGTCGACCAGCTAGCCAGCCAGCCAGCCTGCTTATTTATTTCTTGCGCTCGCGCGCGCGCGCAAATTGCGTGCCGAAGGTGCAACAAACAGGGAAGAGCGGTGTGTTGTTGCATGGGGGAAGCGCGCGAGCGCTTGACGCAAAAGCAAACGTTTGCTGATAAAAAGTTAAATGGGATGTAATCAACAGTGGAAAGTTCCTCCACAAGTACGGCACCGATAACGGCTCACACAACCGGTGCGCGTGCGTGCGTGCACGTAAGTACTCCCCGAAGCTCCAACACGCAAAAAAACATTCGCCGAATTGATATAAAAGTATCACAAATGACACGATGTTTCCATATTGCATTACGACGAATCGCGCGACATTGTTGTGTCTTGTAATTTGCGCCCAATAGCAAGAAACCGTGTGTTGAAATTGAGATTGCAACTTGCGTGCTTTTGCGCCTTGTGCATGTTTGCAAACAGTGATTAAGAATTCGATTAACATCGTTCAAGCATGAAAAAATTATTGTTATTACCAAGAAAGCACACAGTTGAAATTCCTTATTATGACAGCATGCATGACTAATCCATTGATAAGCTATAAAAGTATTATTGAGTTGCAAATGCGCCAAGTGGCGAGTCAATGTTATTACGCAAAGAACGAAAGCCCACAACCAGCAACCAACCATTAGGAAGGGCAAACCTATTGAAATCTGCGGCGCACAATTTGCATCTTCGTAGGTGGCGGATGACGTGGCGGCCGGCCGCGCGAAAGCGGTATTTTTACGCGGCGGAAGTTTTACGATGCAATTTACTCTTCGCGAATAAATTTTCATAATAAAACGCCGGCCGTATAAATGAAGAGCGCGCGCAATGCGATGCGATACGATACGCACAGGCCTTTTCGCATAATAATGCATTTTATTCATGTCCTCTCTCTGCGATGGATTGCTTCGCGCCGACTAAAGTTACTAATCCATAAAAGTTTTATGCGACCGTGTACAACGCGCGCTTGAACACTTTATCGAGTTCGCGCGATGGGCGATGACAGCTCCGCCAAGTTTTACGCTAATCGATTGTTTCAAACACAAGTGCCAATTTCGAAAACCTTACCAACTTGTAATACCATGTAATACACCACAAACATACGCGTTTTTCATATACTTCATTTCACGCATTGCAGCAACTAGTGTGCGAATGAAATATAAATGAATCGAGAACGCCTCGGCCTCACTATCGTGTAATTTACGTGCATGTAATATGCTTGAATGCATTCAACAAGCGCTAAGCTAACACTCCGAAATCATAAACAAATCGGGCAGATATCAATCGTGATTGGCGGCTAAATTCGACAGCGCAAAATCATCATCATCAAAAAAAAATACGCGCGTGGGATGCAAATAAATATTTGTGTTCCAAAAAAGCGCGATATGCTTTGCGTAACGCAATAAATAGAACTCGTGCGATCGTAAAACGGCGGTGCGGCGTGCCGTGGCGCGGCGGTTACCCCGGTGCTAAATTTGTCGCGCGTCGGGGGGGTATCGTGTGCTTGCAGTAGCACGCGGCTGCAGCGCACATATCCGACCTCGCTAAAATAATTCCACCCAGTCATCATCATTATCATCATCATCATCATCATCCAACGCCCACCCATTCGACATTGACATCCGAACCTAAACCAAAACGCACCCCGATACGCAACAATGCACTCAATGGCTAGGTGAGTTTACACATGTTGTTGTTGTTTTTTTTTTTGGCAAATCTACGCAAAATAAACGCGAGTTCATCGGGATATGACGATGTAAGTAGAAGATGAAAATGATTGGCGGTGCAGTGTGGGGTCATTCGCAGCGCACCGAGAAAGGTATGCGAACCGGCGAACCGAAAAATGCAATTACGTGTCGGGCGGAAAAAAGGCAATTCGTCAGCGAATATGTGCGCAGAGAGAGTGTGTGTGTGCAGCGCGACGAATACCGGGAATTACATCGTGCATAACTGCGCGCGTTCCGTATTCAAAAGCATAACACAGCATGCGCGAATTGTGCGCTCGCTCTCTTTCTCTCTCTCAGTTGCATCAGAAAAAGTGTACAGAAAAAAAAACAGTGGCGACGCGACCGTATGATAAGTGGGTTGAGCGTGTAAACGTCTGCGCGAGCTGCTCTATTACACCATGTCGCGCCGGCGCTCTTGCTTTGTGGCTTTTAACGAGTTTCGAAGCCAGCCAGCGTCCTCATTCGGATGATGTGCGTTTCAAGATTACAACAAACGAAATGTACACAATTCACACCGCGCGAACATCATCACCATCATCATCAGTAGCAACAAAAACAAATTATTAGCGAACACCGTCTTCGCCTTCGCGATTGCATTTTGCACCAAATCAGGCAGGAGCGAAGGAGGGTACACATTGGCCGTTGAATTTGGAAAAAAGAACGTTCGTCATCAACAAAGCGTAAGAAAGAAAATAATGAAATTGAACAAACCATTGACTAATTGTTTAATCCTTATCAGGGCGCCGCTCTCGTGCGAAGGCAATCCTCCTACATTCGGGCTCGCTTTTACGTGCGTGTCCTACAACCGTAATTACCATCCAATGCCGTTTCGCGATATATTTGTTATTATCGAAATTGCGCGTCGGGCGGCTACGCGAATTAAATGCGTGGCGTGGCGTGGCGATGTGACCCCCCTTTTTGCGGTGGTAGACGACGGATGGCTCTCATTCTCGCGCTCTTTCAATATGCGCACTCACACACTGGACTGTTATTTATTTCATTCTAAATTCGCTCAAACAAAGGCTACTTAGTGACCGCCAAACACTTATCAACACAACACGTAGGAGAGCGCGCGACGGCGGGCACGATTATGTGTATGTATGCAAAAGTGTGAGTGCGTTTTTTTTCCTCTGTGTTGGATGCGTGGTGACGATAACGTTTACGATTCGTTAGCTTAATTAAAAACGAAAGATTACACAACTTTCCACTTGCATCGAATACTAATCGTCACTACAAGGGGGGACACAACACAACAACAATAACAACAAGCATCCCACTGTGTGCGGTTCGCTACTTCGCAAAACGGTTGCAAACAAGCAAAGCCGTTTCAATAATTTGGCGGTTGGAAACGAGGGTGGGTGGGTGGGTTGGTTGGTTGGGTGGATGGATGGGTGGCGTTTTGTTTTAGTTTTTCGTACGTTCGAGCGGTCTCGGTCTCGCTT
>JARJDR010006904.1:0-10862 GCA_030264135.1 Myllaena sp. GC000078 | reverse complement strand
CGTCGGCTTCATTCAATCGCGTTTCGTATCACTGCGCATTCATTCATTCGTTCGGACGGTTCACCTGTACAAACTTCGAGAATGGGGGTGCAAGCATTCATTCAGCGCGCTCGCTGCATAATGGACCAAACGTCGTCATCGCCCTCCAGCTCCAGTTTATATTCGCTGTCATTTATTAGACAGGACGATTTCCGTTTGCCCACGGTTATGAGAAAGGTGCCTTTCTTCATCTCCTCTGATATGGACGCCCGATATCTGGGTTCTCGGCTATTGTGCGCGCTTTTTTAGAGTCAGAAGTCTTCACCTTTTCACGTCCCGTCCATTCACGCAGCCGAAACTAAACTGATATTTCCCGCTTACTAAACCTAATCCGCATCAAACTATACGCGCTTCTTATCATCGAAATCAAATTGAAACTATTTATTAATAACTGAAACAATGCAAGTTGAAGAAAAATATTCTTTCATATTGATAAAGGTGCGTAGAAATAAAAATGTAAATTGCGTTAAAAGTATATTGATGTCGTCCATCGGACACCGGGGTGACACCTGTCAATTGCGTGCTGATGTGTCCGAGGCCTGCGCTATAACATCTTGATCACTATCGCAACGCACAGGTAAATGGCTTGCTTGCTTATACATACGATACTCCTATTTTTCGATTTTTTCTTCTTTCTTTCTTTGACTGCGCTGATGTTTTCCGATATCACTGCTCCTTCATTCACTTTCGAAGCCAGATAGGAAGAAAGGTCAGGCGTCCGATTTCCAAACACACATGCACACAAAACGAACGTGGAATTTAAATGTCATTCGAGATCACTTTAAATTCCTTGCTTCCTCCTACCATCGCGACCGCAACACGTCAATTAACTAATCGAAAATTGGAAATATATTTTAATTGGACTAAAGTGCGAATAATGTTTATTTATGCATAACGCGTGCGTGCGTTTGATTGTTTCAATTGAATTAAAACAACAAATCAGCATTTTCGGTTGCGCGCGTTATAACAAAAATCCCCACATTGCACAACAATGATAATTCGTATTGTATTCGGCGTGTTTGCCATCCTGCGGGCGCGGATGGGGCTTTTATTCATTTATCAGCGGCGCCAGTGATTGGCAAATAAATTGCGAAATAAATTGGCAAATAAATTGCGGATTGTTGCATCGTTTATTGATATTTTTGCGTTCGCGGATCGGTGCGGATAATTTGAATAATTAATTAACGCACACGGGCAGCATAACGGTTTTGCAACCGGCCGGCGGAGGATAATTTATAATTTATAGCACGGTAGCTTTTTATCGTGTATGACCGATGACAATTAACGTTTCGTATCACACCGTCAATCTCATCGTGCCGGACAGCAAGCAAGCAGCTTGATGATTATAATTTTCTTCTTCGAATTTATTTCGTGATACGTTTATTATTTATTCGGTCTTTATAGTATGCCGCCGAAGCGCTTTGGTTTGCGCATCTCTTTTTCGCCTCGATGATGTAAATTAGAGAAGCGGACGCGCATCATCGTCGGCGGCGGTGGCGGCGGTGACACATAACAAATACAACGCGTAACTAATTTACATAAGTTCATAAAAAGACGATTTATTGTCGTCAAACTGGATTCGGTAGCGATGCGATGCGCTCCTACACACATGTGCGCGAGAAGATGCATTTTTCTTCGGAAATTTTTGTATTACCGCATTTCTTAGCCGCACAGTATGTGAAGAGGCTACAAATCATCGTGTAGTGTTCGTTAATTACACAAAAGTTCATTTAATAATTGCCGATATTTATAATCATTTGGTAGCGAAATTAATCATCGTTTAGAGAGTGAGAAAATATTTTAATCTTTTTCAATGAAACGGAAGTTACTTATTACTATCTGCTATCGCCCATGGGGCACGTGTACATACAATTTATTTTTTACCACCGTTCAAAGGTCACCCCTCATAGTAAACAATTAACTGTGTGACAGATAACTCACCGCCACCTTCACTCCCCGCCAATTGCAGTGCGCCAAAGAGACATATGCGTTGAAAATTAAAATAAACGCAACAACAATCCAAATGCGAAATGCATGGGGTGGCTAAAAAAATGTTGCAGCAGCTGCTGTTGCTATTATCCTGTGGACCACTCACCGATATACACAAACACGCGCGCGTGCAAGCCTGCGATGATGATGATGATGGTGGGCGGTAGCTTATCGCGAGTCCTTGCAGCGCTTGTCCATGGGCGGAGCGTTCATCAAGCACGCCCCTGTTTATAGAGTGGGGGCGCGTATAAAATGCGTTTATTAATTGTCGCTACCGTAATACGCGTGTGCCATCAAGGACTGCAGACTATTTCCAGGCAAATTGCGTAAATAAAGTATTTTGCATCAAAATTTGTCGTCTTCTGGACATGATCATTCACAAGAAGAAGGATTTAAAAGTGGCATTCATATGCATAATTGCTTTCTTCTTCTTCTTTTGGGGACCGTCTCGAGCAAGTCGAGAGGCGCTCTCTTCGAGAGTTGGGCGCATTGTTGCAACAATCGGCACGGCCCGCCTGCGATGCGCAAAATATATTCTCTGTTTCTAATCCGACAAAAGGTCATTACGATAATCGGGCGTCCTTCCGAAAATTCTGCCCACCCTTTGGTTGTAACACCAGTGCGCTTATCGTATCGAGCAAAAGAATGCTTTCTTTGCGGCGCAACCGCAAAATTCGGTAAGTACACTCTGTGGATTAGCGAACGCTAAACGGAGGGTTGTACCGTTGCCTGCCCCGCATTCACACTCCAAAGACTCAGACTTGAGTTGTATTATTGTTATTACGATCCTTGTGAAGGCTATAATTTATGGCTTGTGCTTTTTGGCAGGACGTTGCGCAAAAGCTTTTTAATACAAGTTTAAAAATTATCGATTGTTGGACTGCAATGATTGGAATTTCAAGAAATGCTGGCTTGTTGTTAATCACCAGCCTGGCGCATCGATTAGGTTACACACCAGCCGCGGGGGCGATTAAGTATCATAGTTTACATAGATTTAAAAGTCAGTCTGGCTTAAGCTATTCATGCTATTCTTCGCGCGGTGTTGACGATGACGCCGACGACCCGCGGCGATGGTCAGGAATTTCCCAAATTAACTTTATAATCCGGCAAGAAGTCAAAATGCACTCCGCGGGAGGTGCCGGTCGAGTATCGATCTGATGGATTCTCGAAATCGATCTATTGGCATTCATAAACGCCGAAATTCAATTTGCTCCTCGATGCCATAGCACGCAGAAAATTAAACAATTAAAACGGATAGTAGCGCACGCGGTTGCGCATCAATTTAATTGACAAATAAAACTGCAATCCGAACGCTTTAATTAATTTGCATGCGCAAATACATTACACGCTCAGCTGCGGCGGCGGAGAGGGATTAATAATAATTTTAATCGAAAATGGCAAGCGCACGATTTTTCGGGGACGCCATCGCCATCGCCGCACCGGCGCGTCGCTAAAATAAATAAATAAATATAGCGTTTGCGCGTGTAATTGCACGCATTAAAAACGTATTCCACGAGCACACGCGAGGCGTAATTATAATCGTTCAAGCTCATCATTGCATTCATTCATTCCGCCGCACAATAACATTTCATAATTAATTTTAATCCCGAGTGCGGAAAAATAAAACGCAAATTTGAAATCGATTGGGCGTGGGTAATGAGTAAATCATCGACGCGGAGCAAGACGAAAAAGTGGCCAATAAGCAGATAATGTAGGTAATGTAAGTGCAGGGAATTTATTGTTTGTTTTGTTGATTTAATCGATTGCGAAATTGAATGTGCGTGAAAAGAGCGCGCGCAAAAATGTTAAACCGCTTTAAAAGTTAAGCAGGGCTATAAGGTGTATTAAAGTAGGGATTTATTTCTTTGTGCGGTGTCGCGCGGAGCACTTGTTTGCCAGGGCTTCAATTATCGGGTTGCGCCGCCGTTTCTTTTTTTACGTTCATCGATTTACGATTACATCTGCATACGGTAATTTGCAAATCAAAAACAAAACACAGTGCTTGGCAAAAATTGTGCATATTCTCACGCAGGCAATATTAGATTTCATCCCCTACCCTATCCTTTCGGACGGTTGCTGTACCTTCTCTAACAAAAGCGCTGTTATTACAATTTGGAAAAGGATGGACACATTGTGTGATCATTGGATCGCAGCCCACCCCATTGGCAAACCCCTATTTTTCGGGCGCTGTCGATCTACCTACCTACTCCCAAGTCGTTTGCGTCGCACGATCGGGAAGGTTCGGAGCGTAGCGGTAATAATACACCTTCGAAAACGGATACCCGTGTTCAGTTCAAACAAATCGCTCATCTCGAGCGCGTCGTGTGTCCATCCGCGTTCGTTCGTCCGTCCGTCCGTTCGTTCGTGGCGAGCGTATGCGAATTCGATCCGGTAAAACACGTGCGTGATTCAGGATTCAAGTGTGTGATTACAAACCGTACACGTGCATATCATCATTATAATTAGGCGCCAGTGCGTTCCCAAACAAGGATTAAGCGCAATAATCAATATTATTGATTAGGGAACGAGGTGAGAGTGAGAACGAGCCATCCAAACAAACCTTAGCCATCATTCTTATCACTACACCTTGTAATTTGTAATAGATTGAGAGATAAGTGTGTTTATTTAACGTTGTTGTTGTTGTTGTGTTGCAGTGCACAACAAAGCCGTCCACCACGTGTCCGATCAGCGATGGCTGGCTACCTCAAAGGCCCCGGCGCGCACTTCCAGACGCACAGCCTCACCGGCATGCCGATGCCCGGCCTGGGGCCGTTTGGCCTCCCGCACTCGCTGGAGCCGGTGCCCTTTCCGCAAGGTAACTACGCGCACTTGCGTGTCTCCCCGTCTTCTGTTATCTAATTCATTAACGACAATAGATGGAGGAATCAATGAATGTGACCCGGTTTCGTAATCGCGTCTCGCGCCGTATCAATTACTTTAATTAATCGAATCCACTGACTGGGTCAAATCAAATACAAATCATTCGGGAGCAAATTGATTTAGTTTTAGTCTAGCCGTGTTCGTTGTGAGGAAGCAGAAGTGGCAATCCCTTGCGGGGGTGGAGGTGGAGGGGGGGGGGAGGACTGGAGGGTGGCAAATGTTCCGTGTAACCTCAATGACTGCCTCCGACGGCAGCAGCAGCCACATTTTCGCAATGAATACATAGCAACGCTAATAGATTTGTAAATATTGGCCCACGCTTCCTGCGTTTTTCCCCCTAAGGGGCGGCAGGCGTGTGGGGTGTGAAATGCGACACCCTCTTTCTCTCCGCGCGTGCACGTGTCGTGCCGCTTTTCGTCCTGGGTCAAATTATCTAAGTGCACACAATTTGTGTGAAACAATAATAACAAGCCAATGGTTGACTGGACTAGGTTTCATCTAGCAAGGATACGCTTAGTCCTTTTTTCCCGCTGGCGGAAACAAAGCGCAATTTAATTTGATGTACGCAAACGCTCATGCTTAAAATCTAGCCCGGTTGGTGTTCAACCAACGGGCATTATTTATAATTTTCTGTCAACTGTACGGCGCGCTTTTCATCTCCGTTTAATCTTCATGTAGCATCGTTTTGGGGGGAGGAAAATGTACCGACCGTGAGTATGTATGTACATACCCGCCGTGTATATTATATATTGCGCACCTATATCGCACCGGAGCGCTGGCGCTGTGCTGTGCAAATGCAAGATAGAGTTTGCGACGATGACGATGAGAGCGGACAAGGAGACGAGGGCGCACGGAAGTGCTCTCGGAATATATACGCGACTGTCGGGGATGGCTGCTGGGTGGTTGTGATGCGTGCGCACGGGGAGCGCTCTGAGCCGATTACCAGGGCGGGCGGGTGGTTTTTCCCCCCCGTTGCTATGACAACGCTGCCACGGTCGACATCGAAGTCGCCGTCGTCGCACGCAAACATTGGGGAGAACGGATACCAGACGATCCACCACACCGGCAGCAGCGGTGGCGGACGGAAACTGCAAACCCGCGTCGAACGCGGAAACGACCCTTCGCCGGGGAGGAGGCTTTTAGAAACCACTCCACGGTGTGTAATATATACCCCAACCAACCGCGCGCGCCGTTGTGTACTAGTTGTAGTTGTTGCTGCTAGAAAATCTATTTTCCGATTTTCGGACACAAATACGAAAAGATGCGCAGAACGTGGGTGATTTCCAGAACGCTCATTAAAAATGTAAAATTATTCAAATTGTATTATAAGCGAAGGAAAACAAACCAGGGCGATGTCGATTTAATTAAAAATTTAGATTGAATCTCCATCGAGGGCGGAGGCGTACGTCTCTGTGGAAGGGCGCGCGCGCGCATGAATATACAACGAGCGACATTGCGCACGCCGCGACGGATGGGTGTTTTGTGTTTCAAAATAAACGCACTCTCTCTGGCCCTGTGGCAAGTGCCAAAATTCACACTATCTCCCACGCGCGCACCCTCGGAAAAAACACGAACAACGCGCCGGCACGTGGTTGACTCTCAAACTTCAATTTGTGCTGCTGGCCGAGAAGCGGGCGGCCCCCATGAGTGTATTTTGATAAATTAGCAAGTGTTGCCCGCCGCGGCGCGTATCTCTTAATGCAAACACTTGATGCGAGGGTGGGCGCCCTGTTAAGATAACAAACATTACGTACAGTGTGCGTAAATATTTTATGATTCGGAAGTTTGCCACTGTTTTTCGGTTGTCGGTATCTTCATTCCCGACGATGGCTATCATCTTGGGGAAGCACTCGTAAACACTGATTAATATTAGGCTGGGGTACCGCGGATCATGTTTTCGGCTTCGGCTACCGGTCTTGGATTTTATGATTTTTATTATGCCTTCGTTTTCTTTTTCGTTTTTTTGGTGGTAGTCGGGACTCCATATCAAATCAGTTTCAGCCTTAAAGCTCCCATTTTTGGGCGCTGCTGCTGCGCGTATGCGACAATTTCGAATGCAAATTAACGAATTTACGTCGTGGCCCGGACCTTTGATAAATGAGTTATTTGGATTTAAAATTAGAATCCGAGCGTGTGGCGTGTGTGTTAAAGCCCAGGTGCATTGGGCCGAGGGAAGGGCATCGTCGCCGTTGTTGCTGCCTTTATTGCGTGCGCCTTTTTATTCGCTCTCTGATCATAAATTCATCTTTAATATCCGCTTCTCTTCGGCTAGGCGGCGCGGCGCGTTCGCTCGCTCGAATCGAGGAATATCATTTATGAGAACGCGCCGGCGATAAGGCGGGTATAAATAATCACACGCACAAACTCACTGACACACACTGAGAGTGGTGGACCGGTCCGCAGGTCTTTCTTTAAGACGCGCGCCCGGTATGAATGTTGCTCGCGCGCTTATTAATTTTCGCAGAAATCGGCGCACGAAGCCGGCTAAAAGCATAATGCATAGTTTGTTCGTATTTTGCAGGCGTCAATCCAAGGAAGCAGCGGCGCGAGCGCACCACCTTCACGCGCGCCCAACTGGACGTGCTGGAGTCGCTCTTCGCCAAGACGCGCTATCCGGACATCTTTATGCGCGAGGAGGTCGCGCTCAAGATCAATCTACCCGAGTCACGTGTGCAGGTGTGTACTGTTACCCATCAATCAATTTTCCCCAATAACATTGCCCAAAACGCTTGTTTGTCACCGTCTGAATGATATGCATGTGTGTACTCAGCGAACAATGCGCAAAGGGGCGGCTTGTTTGCTCCGCACCCCGTAATGATTCAATTTGCAGGCTGGTTAGCCTTTTCACTCTCCGCTTCTCACCAGCTGCGCGCCCGCCGCGTATTGTTCCGCACATGTCTCTGCAATCGCAACGATTCGTGACTTATCGATTCGCGCTCATAAAGTTTGCGAATGACTTCCGCTAATTATCCAGTAAAGTTTAACGGTTGTGTTGTTTCTCAGACGTAACGTTTTTTTCTTCTTCTCTTTATTATCTTGTGAAGTATAAACGCTTCCAGTTGAATGGAGCGCGCCGAACTTTTTGCGCAGCGAGGCGAGATTGATTTCGATCGCATCGCAACCCTTATATGCACGAATCCCATTCGCACTCGCACTGCATGCGCGAATAGGAAAAATTGTTACTCTATAATGCGCCTTTTATGATGGTATTTCGTCCGTGTCGCACGCTCGCTCGCTGGGGCGCGGTTGCCATTATAAAAGGCAGAAGGCGGACTGTTTTCACGTCCGCCAACCCTACATAATCCCCGAACTAATGGAAAACTACCCCCGAAATGCGTTTCCTGGACGGGGAGGGAGGGGTGGCATTGTGTTATTTTAGTGAATAAAATATATGCGGCGCGTATGCAGCACGTTTGCAGTTATTTCATTGCGGTGAAAGATTGAAGGGGCGCAACGAGACGTGTAACGCTAATAAAACGCATTAATTTTGATTGATACACGTCAAAATCCCCCCCACGGAAAGCAATGGCGGCGCTCGAACCACATTTTGCTCGTTTGCTCACAGGTATGGTTTAAGAATCGCCGCGCGAAATGCCGCCAGCAGCTACAACAACAGCAGAACAACAAATCGGTGGTGATCTCAAACGCGACGCAGAAACCCAAGCAGTCCTCTTCTTCCTCTGGTGGAGGCGCCGGGGGTGGTAAAGTTTCTTCGGCGCCATCCATAGTGCAACCGCCACCGGTGAGCACCAACTTGCCGGTGACGCCAGCCACATCTGTCTCGCCGCCCGTCATCAATGTGAAGAAGGAGTCTCCTCAGATTCCTAACACTGGCGGCGGCGGCGGGAATAATAGCTATCGCATCAATGGTAACCTCACGCCGCTCGGCAGCAACACATCGAGTGTGATTACGACGCCATCGCCGCCGATTACGCCGTCCAGCCAGCCGCCGCTCGGCTACCAGTACGATTCGTACAATTCGTTCACCAATTGGCACCATTCGGCGAGCAACGGGCATAATGCGTCGCCGCACGCGGCGTACGCGGCTTACGGGCAGAACTACAACCACGCGCACCATCATGCGGCGGCTGCTGCTTACGGGCAGATGGACTACTTTGGCCAGCAGACCGCCGCCGGTCATCAGAATCAGATGCAGATGAGCCAGCACCACATGGGCGGCACCGCCGCCGCCTATCAGATGGGCGGCTATTCGGCGATGAGCATGGCCGCCACGCACCACTCCAACTTCTGCCAAAGAAACTGCGAATGCAGTCTGGACTACATGAATCAGGCGGTCTGAGAGCAACCTCCGCACTGCGGCGGGGGCGGTAGCGGATCGCCGTTGATTTCGGATTTCGACGATGACGATGACTAGGAAGGTAGGTTTGTGTATGACGAACAATCTGTGGACTCTGTGCAGTATAATCTAAATTATGTGTAGTTTAAGTGTTACGCGAAGAGGAAAAGGAACAAAGTGTGTTAAGTATTAAGGGATGGGCGGCACACGAACGCACGGGAATAATAATATCGAAATATAAGTACAAAAAACGTAGAGAAACAGAGTTATTACTTCACTCATCCACTCATTAACGAAACGACAATCTACGAGATAAACTTGACTCATTGTTCTCTGGGTGCAATTTTAGTTTTGTACATATCACAAACGACAAAAAAGGACAAAGTCAGAGAGAGAGAAAAGTTGTACATATTAACACGAACATTACTTAACTATTAACTATTATGTGATTCAAATACTGAAACGAATGCGCCTAATTTACTTCATCGGACGAGACTAAAAACGGTTTGATTGACTTACTTGTAGTTGCTTCATGTCTCATAGAATATGTGATTCACCCTCCAATTAATTCTCATTACCTACTTACTTACCTATTTATTGCACATTTTGAAACGAATCAGGCTTGACAAACGGATCGAATTGTACAAATTCAAACAAACATCTAGAAAGCCCGCTGAAAAATAAATACTATAAACGCAAAAAAATGATAAATATTGTTCTTGAACATTATGCATATACATAAATAATACATGATACTTGTAAATTATTATGTAGCCGCTGGGTATTGTGTTCCGCGCGCGCGCGCGACCCGCACGCCAAGGGGATGATCCATTCCCGGTTGTCGCCGAGATTTGTACATAATATTATATTAAACGTAGCGCACACTTTTTGCGAGCACGCGAAGCGCGCGCGCGGAATAGTTTACGTTAACAACTTCCCCATTTTTAATTTACGGTGTATATATTTATAGAAATTTATAAATTCCATTTATTCGAGTGCATAATAAGTATAGATATGAATTATAAAAAAGACGAGATATAAATAAATATACTTAAAACTCTATAATTAACTTACTTTTCAGTATTATCCTTCATCCTTTTTGCAGCACACCGCAGAGAACAAGAGGTAAGTAATTGATGCAATACTCATAAATAAATGCGTTATAAAGTGATAAATTACAAATGAAATTACATTTATTATTGTTATTGAAATGGATTTAATACTTAATTTATTTACGCGTATGATTATTGGGGCAAGTCATAAATTTCGCGATGATCGCTTCAATTAATTGAGTGAGAATGAATTAACAGTCATAAAATTTTCCGACGTTTAATAATGATATCTATGGTTTTGCAATGTGCGCTGCTGGTATAATGTATACGTTACATAATATTTATATTTGGAATAAAAACAAACATTTCGTGCATTCATTCGTGACGAAAATCATAGTTAATCTCCTCCTGAAAATTAAAACATATATCGGGTGTGTGTGTGTGGTAGTTTGCAGCCATGACCAAAATCAAAACATATTTATATTTATATGTATGTGCGAAATGAATCGGTTTGTTGGTAAATTTTGTTAATCTGATCGGATGCGATGCGACGACGCACGGGGCGAATAAAAACATATTGAGCATTTGCGCGCAAATATTGCCGC
>JARJDR010006902.1:0-21458 GCA_030264135.1 Myllaena sp. GC000078 | reverse complement strand
AGTAATTATTTGACACTAAACTATATAAAATTGCAGGCGAAAACCTAGATACTAAATGGATATTTGTATGCATTTCATGTGTAGGTATACGTAATATTTATTCAGTCATTGCAATATTTTGCACATTCGAATACTGCCTCACACAACACTTATTCAATTGATACCGTGATATGACATCGGATTTTTATATGCTTTTCATCCAAGCATTGATAAACAAGTGCTAAATATCAAACCTTTTGAGATTACACACACGAGATTATCACAAAATACTTGATGAAAATGTTATGGTCACTATGTGCCAATAATATCGAAGCGCCAAAAAGACAGAATCTGAAACAATGATTTCAATAATAGTTCCAAGTCAATTTCTTAGCCACTAGAATTAGGTATAAGAAGAATAATTTTCACTCATGAAATAAAGTATTGATAGCTGTCTCCTCGCTTTAGATTTCAAATCATTTTAGGTGTGATGCACTAATTTTGTCTATAACTACAGTTTTAGTCGAATATTAATTAGTATGATCCTACTTGTTAGTTACCATTCATGATTATTCCGAACCTAGTCTGCTTCTTAGTTATGAACCCTTCATTCTATGCCTTTAGTAGTTTAATAATCCCCTGGTAAAAGTTTCTCATACGTATCATTTGTTGTAATTTGTAAGTTTTGTGGCGTTTTACATACTGGTGTTTCTTGAATTCAACGTTAAGCTATACCTAGGTATATGAGTAACTAAAAATTAACATATAGAATGGTGATTAAATTAATTACAAATACTTCATGCGTTAAGGGTATAAAATTAAAAAATAAGGCGACTATTAAATGTTCTAAAGATTATTTTTAAAGTCTATCTATCATTGTATTGCTTTACTTTAATTGATGAACAATATACATGGTTAAAAGTTGAGTATTTAGTCGTTAATATGATCCACTAGTTTGGTTTACTTGAATTTCACAAATTATCAATCTTCGGTGTCTTTCCACTGCATTTCTTATCTATATGGACAGCATGTTAATATTCTGCGTCGCTTGCCACACTGTAATGACGCTTGGGAATCTTTATCTTATAAGGTATTCTTCTATATGTTTGTGTCACTTGCTAAGAAATATGATATCAACACTACACAGAAATAGAATCATATCAAACTGGTCGTTTTCTATAAAAGTTCACAGTTTGATCACTATTTGTGATTTTTGCAGCACTAATTGTGATGTTGTAGAAACTAATACAAAATGGCTAACAATAAGTAACGCACTTCATGTGACTCAAACGATTTACAACATTTTTACACGAGAAAGATCAAGTACAAAATGAAACTACGTGACACATGGGGTGCGTTGCTTGGTGAAAGCCGCTAATAATACTAACGTAGATCGTAAATATTTGTTAACGTCATTAACAATAGTGGTTTACCATCAAACTTTAGCGTTGTGTTTTTCTCTTTTTTTTTTTGTTTTGCGTCGTCCACTGCCACTGGCGACCTACTCGCAAATTTGCATACACAACACATTCAAAAACACAATCTTCACGTCCATCGCCACCCTCCACCTTCCCACCACGAAAACAGGACGAAGCTGTTGAGGGCGCATTGCGCGACATTGGCTTGCTGTAAGCGGCGCACACACACGCAGGGAAGGGGGGTGGAGGTGTGTTGACTGGTTGTGGATATCCTGGGGCATCTTCTCTTTTACTTTTACTACAAAGCTGCCGGCTCGCAACAATGGTCACGGCGAACGGCACTGGCAACTGGTGGGATGATCGTCTCCGTCTTATATTGCACGAAGGATCACATTGTTGCGCATGCGTAGTTTACTAAATTTTAACGGGATACTTGTAGTAAAGTCATTAACATTGGGTTTATGTATCAACTTATGTAGGCTGTAGACATAGAACATTCATGCGCACATGCAATTGTGGTAATGGCGATAAAACAGTAATTACACAGTATATTAGCTCACCAAACATTTGTGAAACTTGAAGCCGTCTATTATATCTTTTGATATATTCTACACACATTTCATACAAAATCGTATGTATTCATCGTTGATTCATAATTATTGCTAGTATTTTCGTGTCATTATTTTCTAATATAAATTGGGGTATTGTTTATAATTTTTTATAAAAGTAAAATTTGGTCTTTCAATTAAGGTGAAATCGTGTAAGATCGAAGCGGTTTTTGCTAAGTTCAACTTTAACATTATAAATTTTTTATTACGTTTGAAATATTTGCCCCAACTTGGCATTGTCGTAAAATACAGTTAATTCTCTATAATTTCCACTAACAGAAATCACAATTAAATTGAATACAGTACCTTTATTCACTGATTCAAAAGATGTGACAGGTGATACGAACCCCCTGTGAATGGGGCAAGATCGTTAGCGGTCAGTTAAAACTAATTAAAAGCTAATATTCTCACATTACGATGCCAAATCTGAATTCTGCTGTTGTCATTTACAAAATGCATTTTAAACGATTAAATTCTGTGATTTAATTTCAAAGTTATACATATTTCAATAATTTCGTACAGACGACGGCCATAAGCTTAGCATTATGTTGCGATCTTTCCTGGCAACCACAAAATATGAGGTATGATTGAACCAATGGTTTTCTTAAAAAATATCAAGTATTCAACAGAATTTCTTTCTTGAGCATAAAGTATAACTATTTTTCTTCATACATACCAAAATTTTCGCTCAAAAATTGAGAATATAACCAATAATTTCAGCGCACGTTCGTCAGCCATGTCTAACTTGAGTATGTAGTTCATAGGTAGTCATCTTTTGCAAAGCATAGATAACGAAGAAATCTGCTTGTAATCGAAGGCATCTCGTTAGTTAGCTTCGTACTAAATCAGTGCTACATTCTATACCTCAGTTTTTTTTTTTAATGATGAATAATTGGGATAAAGTTGGTCAATATCAATCTTGCCTCGTTTGCAATCTTACCCCACTTCACCTTATGCCTACTGAAAATCATCGTAATATTCGGTATATTATGTTCTATGGCCTTGAGAATAGAAGGATGGCGGCAGAATTATTTCTCAAAGAACTGTTCGGAGATAGGAAACAGCAGAAATCAAGTTGAAAGACAGTTCAAATGGTTAAAATCGGCCCACACAAATCTTGCAGATAATGATAGAAGTATTTGGCAATCAGATTTTGACTTTTATTGAGAATAATAAACAAAACGCCAATTTTTATAAGAATAAAATGACACGAAAAAACTTGCAATCATTGTAACTCAATCTCACATTTCAATTTCTATATGAATTTACATTTACTAAATATTAAATGTTTTCTAACATAGTTTTGCACATCAGCCCATATCAAATATTCGTTCCTGGCTTAAATAAGTATTCTTGGACTCGGTGCATTCTTGCTGTGAAATTGTGAATTACATAGCTTACAATTAATAATCTACGAAGAATCAGATGACTACAAATGTCGATATATGTATTTTTATAATGTATTTACTTACTTTATTTCATAAGTTCAATTGTTGAACTTTCATAATACCTACAAATGTTATAAGTACTTTAATATGAAGGAAGAAATTTAAAACTAAGCAAAATGGAACCAATGAATTAACACGGTGTAGCTAATAGTATGTAGTTGGAGTTTAGTGAAGTAACCAATCAATGTTTAATGTAATTAAGCGATTCGATAAGAATTGTTTGGGGTAAAGTGTATAAATACTAACATAATTAAGGGCACAATATTGTAGTTAGATTAGATCTTAAGAACAAATTTGAATTGAATTCTCGCATGGAATTGAATTGAAATTTAAAATGAAATGCATTTAATATACACGTTTTATGCCTCTCCGAAGCGACCGTGATTTTCTCTCACCTGCTGTATTCCTTGAATAACATCAACTATCTCTGACTAACACAAACAGAAATTGTAACAATATTATCTTGTTAGTTGCGTATACAGATGGAGTTGTGTAAACTAAGTTCTCTTTCCAATCGTAATTATTTATTTGAATTAATTTCACATTTAAATTTGCAGTAGTAATAAACACCCCGTAATGCAGTTGAGTGCCAACAAGCTTTCGGTAGCGCTGTAATAATAATGTATGTGCGTTGCGTAAATGAGCTTTATTTCCCTCCCGCTAATTAGCTCCTGTGATCGTAGGATAGTGTGGTGCGTGGTGAGTGGCGAGTGATTGCGTGCGAGTGTGTGTGTGTTTGTGAGTGGGTACGTTTGCAAAATATCTGTCTGCATTTCGATGTGCTTTCTTTTTGCAGGAGGAAACGCCGCAGGGATTTTTCGAGGACCATGGACTCGGATAATGGCCGCGGCCGCCATCGACTTCCGCACCACCATCTTATGCTTACCAACTCTACTACTACTTAACACATTCCGCGTGCAATCAAATTCGGCTGAAGCAGCGTGCACTTTTGTATTTCATGCTCAATTCACACGAACGAAATCAGTTTATTCTCTCTTAGCTTTTGTTCCCCGTCAGTTGGCTGCTGCTGGTTATTAGTGAGAACAACACGTGTTTTGTATGACATTAAAGTAAGTAGCGATGCGCATTCAATACTTTGTTACGACACTGCAAATTATTATTCTTACATCGTTTGATTGCGAGTATATATGACTTTGTATAGTATTATTTCGATTAAGGGCAACAAGCAAGCTTTTGTAATGCCAACTTTTGTACATCAAAAGTACTAATACAGCTTTCATCACATCTCATGTGGTTATGATCATTGTTCAACTAGCATTTGAATCCCGGCCCCACACAGTTAAGCATACAGTCGTCGTTTAGGATAAATAGAATTTTCCACGTGGATCATGGACGCATCCGGCAGATGTCTCCGAGCGTACCGCGCGCTGAAAATGGGCGGGCCGGCGACGCTGAAACACTGAAGCATCATCTAAACGTGTGTTTGCGTGCGTGTGCGGGCGCTCGGATCGAAACGCGCGTCGCGACGCCGGCGTTCGCGCGCCATCGCTGCGCGTCGCCGCGGCCCGATCGAGCTCCCCACACACCCACACACGTGCGCGCGCCCACCCGCCACCAGCCGTCGGCACGTGCATGTACACGACGGCGGCGGCGGCAGCCACCACGGATGTATGTGTGCCGCGCGCCGCCGCCGCCGAACCAGCCAGCCAGCCACAGCCAGTTTCGGCCCAGCAGCAGCAGCGGATTGCCGCCCCCGCCGACCAACAAGCGCCCGCGCCGCGACGCACAAATCGCGCATCCGTGCCGCCGTGCCGCCGCCACCGCCGCCGCCACGACGCGCTCACCGTCGTCGAGCAGGGACGACGACAAGCCCGCCGGTGGAGTGCGCCGCCGCCGCCGACGAACTGTGGATGCGGATCACGGCTAGCGCGTAGAAGAAGAGGGAAGCGAAGAAGAAAAAGAAGGGCTGTCGGCTGTCCTCCCTGTGTGTGCGTGCGTGTGCGTGCGCGTGTGTGTGTGTGTGTTGGACGTCCAGGTCGCCATCGAGGAGCAACCGTTGGAGGAGGAGGAGCAGCAGCATCGATGAACAGGATCGGCAGGCGGCAGTGATGTACAGCGGCGGCAGCAGCGACGCACCGCATTGTCGTCGCCATCAGCATCCGCAGCAGCAGCAAGAGCAACAGCGTCGTCGTCGTCGTGAGCAGCGCGTAGGAGCAGCAGCAGCAGCAGCAGCAGCAGCACTAGCTATCGGTGGCGGTCGCGGCCGCCGCGTCGCGCCCGTCGTAGCGTCGTCGCAGTGCGTTCGCGAGCGATGCACGACGTGCGGTCGCGCCGCGCGCTACCCGTTGACGCTGTAAGTCGGCGTCGCGCCGCCGCTGCAGCAGGCGCCGACGATACTCACCCGGCCGACGCACGCCCGCCGCAGCACGACGATGATGATGGTACGACGGTGCGCGTACGGTTTCGAGATAACGTAGTCGCGCCCGAACGATTGCGTACATAATTGTTGCACTGATCGATACTTCTAAATATTACTACGACGACGACGAGGAGCTGAAGCAGGCAGGAAGGAGGGAAGGAAGGAAGGAAGGAAGAAGGCATCGCCAGCAGCAGGAGTAGCGGAGGCACACGGAGCCAACAGCAGCTGAAGACCACGATCACGACGACGACCAAGACGACGACGACGACGACGACGGCGAGGCGCAAGGATGCGCTCGCGCCTGCGGTGAAGCGCGCCAGCAGTCGTACGCAGCGTGGGTGACACGCAGGTGGTGCAGCACCCCTGCGACCACGCCGTCGCCGCCGCTGGACAACTGCGGCGCAGCAGCTGCGGCAGCAGCTAGCGCAGAGCGATGGCGTCGGTGGGCGCTTCCGCAGCCGCCGCCGGCCACGCCGACCACCCGCCCGCCCACCACGGGCACGGCCACAGCTTCGGCAAGAAGACCTTCCACAAGCCAACCTACTGCCACCACTGCAGCGACATGCTATGGGGTCTCATACAGCAGGGCTTCATATGCGAAGGTATCTTAACTCTCAAACCCCTATCCGCCATGTCCGTTTGTTACTTCCTGTTGGTTACCTCCGTCATGTGGTTTGAGCCTGGGGCGGGGGATGGAAACACAATGATGATGATGAAGATGATTATGGGGACAGTGGACAGTATGGGGTATAGGACCGGCTGGGTATCCTTAGAGCGCGCGCGCGGACTCTAGCATCGATCCTCTCGCACGCTGCGGCTGCCATCTCGGCGTCGCGCGCGGCGATGCAGCATCCCTCACGCTCGCGCGCCCAGCGCCTCCACGCGCCCCATCACCGCGCACGATGACGTCAGTTGATCTCTTCACCTATATATGTTTCTCGCGCCGCCGCCGTCGTGCCCTTCTTCTGCATGTCATCGCCGCACGCGATGCGATGAGATTCACCCATCACGAAATGCTCTATAATTCAACGGCGTTTGCCGGAATGGATTCATTCCGTGTTGGCGTGTAGCATTCAACAGTCAAACATTGGTTTTGTTGGCGTTTGTGTGCACGCGCTTGAGATTTGCCTATCAAACATGCTTCCACTCCCTCCCCCCCGCCCGCCCCGCCGTGAAAAATTAATGCGATCGACATTAAGGTAAACGCGAGCAGCGCTGACCTCCATTTTGCTTTCATTCACATCCATCGCGCAGCCATTCACTCGCAAGGCGCGAGCGGGCCAGCGAGAGGGCAAGGACACAACACGGCGGTGCATAATGGCCGTCCGCGCCACGTGCAGGAATGCTTTGGTTGGCCAGGCAAGCAGGCAGGCAGGCACTGATGACGTCAGCCATCGCGCCACGAGGTCGAATGCCCCTCATGCTTCCGGTTGGTAGGCTGGCCGAGAAGGCCGAAATCATGTAGCGTGTTCTTTTGTCCCGCGGTAGGTTTGTGGGTCACTTCTTGCGCGCGTCATTCATATTCGGCGCTCGCGCGCGGGGTGAGGAAGGAACCAAGGGAGCCAAGGTAGAAGCGCGGATGGGTACATTGATAAATTTAGCCGGAACTATCGGCACGACCGCCATCCATGACCTTTTCACATGTACGTTGCAAACGCTAAAAATAACCAGTGCGGGGTTGGTAGGTAGGTACATACATCAATCAACGGTTTGAAGGTTGGTCTTGCACTTGATTTAATTGATAAGCAATCGCAATTCGTAATTCGGAGATTGAGAACCACGTGTCAACATTGCGCGCTAAAACAGCAACGGAAGGAAGCTATTATTCCAAACAAAGCTTATTTCAAACTAAAACCGATCATCAGCTGATCCCTCCGCGTTTTGGTATCCTTTTGCCAGGATGTTATCATTGACAAAACGCATCGGAAGGTGTGTCAGCGCTTTCATCGTAAATCGGTGGGATATATCTAGGTCTAGGTATCAAGTGCATAGCGATTTTACCTTTGGCGCGCGCGCGCGCGAAAGCAAACGAAAGGTGTACCGAGCATATATAATATAGCGAACAGCGGCAGGCGGTGTGGGAGCGAAGGAAGAGATTCCGCGCGGAATTGGGTCAAGCGGGCGCGGCGCAGGCGCGACGCTTTGACGTCATCGCCGTGACGTCGTTCGCGATGCTCTTACTGGCGCGCGAGCGAGGCATAAAAATATTGCCATTTGCAATACAAAAGCGAATTAAATTCAACTTGCCGCATTCAGCCAATGTCGATCTTATGCTCAAATACGCAAAACTTACTACAACTAGGCGATAGATTGCGTAATGTTATCATTTTCAATCGGTGGTGACATATAGTATAATAGTACTGCTCGCGTTGTTTATTTACACATCTTTTTCAAGCGCCATCATCATCATCATAAGCCGCACGATCGTTATGTATGTTATGTGCTGGCTGGGCGGCATAAAGGATATAAACATTTGCGGCGGGTTGATTATTACGAAGGCGTGCAGATGATGGGAGTCAGCCTGTTGCATCGCCATCGTCGGCCAAGCAAGGACATGCCCGATGTGTGGATGTGGACGACTCGCCAACACACACGCAACTATCAACTACCTACCTATTACATATGCATATTAATAATATCGATATCGATATATGACTCGTGTGCGGGCTTTTTAATTCATCGTGACGCGAGGTGCGCTTGGAGAAAGTATGTACTCGGTTGCGGGTGCAGGTAGGGCGCCGCCACTCGCGAAAAAGTTTGCGTATTTTCCGATTTCGATAGCGCGGGAGGAGTTGTATATGCGGCCGCTGTTTGTGTTGATTGCGTGCGCCCGCGTATGTACATGTTGATGGGCGCGAGATAAAGAAAAGCGCGTTAAAAATAGCCGCGGGATTGTTGTAACGGTGGTTACATCTCTACACCGCCAACACATCCACACACACACACACACGTATCTCATTTAGGTAGGCATGGCGCTGAGTAGAGATAAAAAACGCGCATGCGTGTATTATAAAGATACCTAACATGTATGTTATCAATGTGTGTGCTGTGCTGTTCGGTGCGGTTATTTTTGTTGCGCGCCCCTACTTCGTTCATATTCGCGGCGCAAGCGCAGGCGGTTTCGTGCCTATTTATACATGCAAAACATAGATTTTAAATATGCGATGGGATGGCACTCGTATCGCATCGCACACCGCACACTAATCGAGCCACTAATAAAGCACCGCAGGCGCCATCGTAAACAACGGTCAACAGTCTTCATTAATTATTGTTTTGCACTTTCTTGTCTCTTGCGCGCCTTCATCTTCATCGTCATTTGCATTCGCACCACGCAAAGCATTTGATAGAAATTTGAATAGAAATCAGACAAAAAACAAACGAAGAATAGGATAATTATGCCAAGAAGCGAAACGTGCTCTTTGGACGACGGCGCTACATCATTAGTGGTGGGGCAAAGGGCGATAATGAGGAAGTGGAAGGGTTTTCTTTGATGCGCGTAACTTTGAATGGCGGTGTTAATCTGACTCGCTGTGTGTACAGCACGTGCGCGTTGCACGTGAGCCGTACGCGCCGCTGCGGTTAATGATGCAATAAAAATGGGACAATGCGGCAGGACAATGCAATTCAGGATGAGCGGTTGCGGATGTGTAGCGCATAGTGGCTGGGCGTGCAGCTCGTTAAAGCTCAGCGCGATCTGATAGGAATGGCTTTGGCTTCTGGTCTGGGCATCACCATATATTTTATTTTATGAGCTGCGGTAATTAGTGGCGATCACACGAGAGTTGTTAAATGTCCTTCTTTTCTTTCCATACGTTTTCCATGAAGTTACTTTTCCAACAAAAGAAACTTTACTGTTTGTTAATAGGTATTTTATTATGATTTTAAATTTATTTTTCAGTTATTTCTGTTTTTTGTTTATAATTTTGGTTTTTATATTTTTGTAAATAAAGCTTTTGTTTTACTTTAGTTTTTTTTTTTGCATTATTATTTTCTGCGTATTTTAATTTTCAGCTACCTTTGCGATTGTATGAATAAGCGCATGAAAGTCGGATAAATACCTACGTCGCGTATCGAATGTGCTCGCCGATTGTGAGATCGAATTCAATCCCTTTCGCGCGTCGCGTCGCATTGTTGGATCAAATCCTCTCGCTGGCTCGCTGACATTCCAGCATGTCCATATGCAAACCGCTTTATCTGCATTATAAATATCACCATATACAGCAGTCAACGGACGCAATGTAAACCCGTCGTGCATTTCGTGGCGCATCCTTCAAAATTGTTGGCATATATCCGGCTACGGCCCAACCAACCAACCACACGCAGCCTCACTGCTGCTACTTCGCTCACAGTCATTCGTTTTCTGTGTTCATCCAACCCGCGCGCGCGAACGAAGGGCTCACAGTATGATCCAGTTGCGAATGCGATGCGGGAGGAGGAGGAGGCGCAGGAGGCCTTCCTTCGTAGATCCTTGTTTTCACGTATACATATTGCGCGCGCGTGCGCTCTTACTGCATGCATACGCATCGGATAAACGTGTGTATCGTGTGCCGCTGGTACGAGTATGTATGCGTACGTACTCATCTCTCTGCGTTTCGCACCGATGCCCGTTGCGGATCAATACGGCGACGTCTGTCGCTCTCTCAATGTGCCGCCGGCCGCCCGCCCGCCCTCGCCCGGTACCCATACCCGGCTACTGTCTCCTATCAGCGGCTACATCCCTACATCGATATGATTTTCGTATGAATCGATCATAAAATCGATATCTGCAGGATCCACTGGTTATAGATCATAATCTTGAACTCAGGTCTTCTGTCTACCACGTGACAAACCATCAATCGTTATTTTCTTGTTTGCAGTGTGCAACTTCGTCGTGCATGATCGCTGCTTGAAAACCGTGGTGTCGCCATGTTCCAGCATTGCCGCCAGCCTAATCAAGGCAAGTCCAATCCCATTCCCTGATTACTTCTCTTCTATTTTCTACTTGCTTTCTTCTTGTAGAACCCAGTCGCACACTGTTGGTCGGAGCCGATACACGGTAAACGAAAATTCTGCAACGTATGCCGCAAGCGATTGGACACCAGCGAATCCATACACTGTGAAAGTAAGTTCCATCTCCAACGCGCGGTGGAAACATTGCAGGATCTGATTGTCCTCCCAACCCACAGTATGCGAGTACTTTGTGCACCTGGACTGCCAGGACTTTGCCGTCGCCGACTGCAAGGAGAACGCCACCTACCTGCCCGGCAAGAGTCTGTCGTACGTGCACCACCAGCACCATTGGCGCGAGGGCAACCTGCCGAGCAACTCCAAGTGCGCGCTGTGCAAGAAGACGTGCTGGACGTCCGAGTGCCTCTCCGGCTACCGCTGCGAGTGGTGCGGCATGACGTGCCACGCGACGTGCCACGTGAACGTGCCCGCCGAGTGCACGTTCGGCATCCTCGAGCCGATCTACCTGCCGCCGCACGCGGTCAGCATACCGCGCACCGAGGTGCCGATGGAGGCCATCATCGGCGTGCAGGTTCGACGTAAGGAGACGCTCTCACGTTAGTATCTACCCCCTTTTTTTTGCCGCCCATTGCCCTCCCCCGCCCCGCAACCATACTAGGTCGACACGATGATGACGACGACGATGACGACGACGACTATCTTGGAGATTGCTTTCATTTGTTTTTTTTAAAGATCAGAAATGATTTTGCAGTCGGCAATGGCGCCGCCGCCGCCGCGACGCATTGGCGGCGGCTGCCTCCGGTGCAGCGACGCACCCGGCTGAGTATGCTGTCGCTGTTCGTCTGCCTCAACGCGCCTGCGCTCTATGGCCTTCAACAGCAGCAGCAGCAGCAACGGCGACACCATCAGCGATGGCCGCTCGATCCGAGGCGAGGTAGCGCCCAATCAGAGTGATGAGAGTGGATTTTGTTGTGTTTATTTTTTTCGCTACTAACAGGCTTGGGAATTACAGACTTCAGTATTTTAGTGCATCTGGTTGATTGAATTCACCCCCTTCCCCCCTGTACCATCGAACCTCATGTGTTTTCCGTCATTGATACCATTGCTACACCGTTGTGTGTCTGCTTCCGTTTGCAGCGCGCAGCATTTCGGAAGAGTTCAGCAGCGGTGACGCGCCCCGATATCGCGAGCAGGAGGAGTTCCCGCCGACGTTGAATCAATCCCACGGACAAAGCCGCGCCGATAAACAGAACAAAGAGAAGGAAGACAGAGACGAAGGTGAGTCGGCCATTGTTGATGACGATGGCTGAATGCACGTGTTTGCTTCCGTCAGCGCCCGTTCACGTGTCACTCTTTAACCGTGTGATATGTGCATGCGATTAATAACAAGAGACACGTTTTGCAGAAGTGATCAAAGTCTACGACGGCAACAATTCGGCGCGGCGGCGCATCTTTCGCACGATCGTCGTGTCGCGGCAGGCGACGCTCAAGCAGGTGCTCACGCACGCGCTGCGCGCCTTCCACATCACCAAGGATCCGAACTTCTTCCACCTCACCGACATGTACTCGTCGGACGAGCAGCGCCTGCTGGATCCGACGCCCGTGCTCAGTCTGACGCGCAAGGAGGGCAAGCGGCCGGCGGTCTATTTACGCTTCAAGTAAGCCAACCACCGGCTCAAACCCACACCATTGGTCGTTCAACTGGGGGGGCGCATGCTTATTGCAGGGATGGAGAGAATGATAGCGGCGAGGTCCGTGTGTATCCGGGCAAGCTGCAAGTGTCCCAGGCATACTGCACCGTGCCGGTGGACACGAGCACCACCGTCGCCGATCTGATACGCGAGTCGCTCAAGCTGTTCGACTTCAACGAGTACCAGTGCGAGGACTACCGCTGCAGCGAGGTGCTGTTGGATCGCGGCGTCAGCGAGCGCGTGCTGTCGTGGAACGAGCGGCCGTGGGAGATCATGAAGCAGCTGGGCAAGGACAGCATACGGCAGATGGAGCTGATGCGCTTCTACCTGCAGCTGAAGCAGGACCCGCACGGCCCCAATCTGGCGCTGTTTGTCGGCAACCTGCCGCCGAACCTCTCCGAGCGGCAGTACGAGAACATCCTCACCGACTTTCTCGGCAAGGAGAACAAGTTCTCCAACATCGGGCCGATCTACTACGAGTACGGATCGATGGTGATTACGTACGAGGACAGCGATAAGGCGGTGCGTGCGCTGTACGCGTTGCGCGAGTCTCGTCACGAGGACAAGCATTTACTAGGTGAGGGTTAAATGGCGGAATGGGCACGTGCAGCAACTAACCTCTTTGTGCACGCACGCAGTGATGCTGTTACCGAACATCGAGCCATCGATGGTGCCGGCGGGCGTGCAGCCACTCCTGGTCTTCGTCAACGTCAAGTCGGGCGGGTGTCAGGGCTCGGATCTGATCTCCAGCTTTCGCAAGCTGCTCAATCCGTACCAGGTGTTTGATTTGGATAATGGCGGCCCGCTGCCCGGCCTGTATGTGTTCCGCAACATACAGAACTACAAGATTCTGGTGTGCGGCGGCGACGGCACCATCGGCTGGGTGCTGCAGTGCTTGGACAATGTCGGTCAGGACTCGCAGTGCTCATCGCCGGCGTGCGCCATTGTGCCGCTCGGAACAGGTAAGCCCCAAAAACAACCCGGCCTGTTAGTATGTAGTGGATGTGTGCCTGACGCCATCCCATAGGTAACGATCTGGCCCGCGTGTTGCGCTGGGGACCCGGCTATACGGGCGGCGAGGACCCGCTCAATCTGCTGCGCGATGTCATCGACGCCGAGGAGATCCGGCTGGACCGGTGGACGGTGGTGTTCCATCCGGAAGACAAGCAGGACGACGGTGTGAAGCCGGTCAACTCCACCGGTAAGAAGAGGCAAAAACTGTCCAAAATGAAAGTGACCAATGAGCAAATTAAGAAAACAGGTCAATCAATATGTTTGTGTTATATACATATTCTATATCTATATCTATCTATAATAATCTCTATATTATCTATCTATGCAGTATATATATTTTTGTCGATGTTGTTTTGCTGTAAATCTAACTACTCGCCGTTCGGGGCGCTGACATGCTCGCAGATAGAGGAGTATCCTTAACGCACCTGACACACTCACAATCGCGTGCATTGTCTCATTAGATGTTATCGAACAATGGCACACTTTCAAAATTGACTCAAATTCTCCGTGTTTGTGTGTGATGCAACACGCATACAATCCGTTTTTGCAAATCAAAGCAACACTGCGATTGATCACTTAAGACTTACAATTAGCAAATTTAGATTCACACCTTTACAAGAAGCCCACGATTAATGTGCACATGGCAAAATTTCTGTTGCAAACACCCAACACACATCCACTAAATATGCCTGCTGAATGCCGAATGCCTTTTAACGTGTCTTGAGTTTTGCCCAAAACCGAGAGTGAGCGAGCGAGAAAGATACGATGAGCTATGCGAACTGACCCAGAGAGTGATTTTGGACGTAGTTTGTTAACGGAGCACGTTCTGTTCGTTCTGTAGGTGTTTTGGAACCTACTTTTTTCGAAAGCAGGAACTTTTGGATATTACAATCCGGAATGCACACGCTTTAATCCACTTCATTTACATTCTTCCTGATTTCGAGCTCTCTAAACGTCATCGAACATTTTTCGTATTGTTTTTGGAACACCTCATTTCCTTATCTTTTCAGTGTGTATCTTATTTTGTTTCTACATTTGCCGCAATTACATCGACTAAACCCGTAAATAATAATAACCATTCTGCTAAACTACTCCAATTAAATATGTGTTATGCTGATAATGACTGGCGATGAACGGGCCTGTATCCTAATCGAATTCTTAAACCGTTTTTTAAACGAATTTTTAGATCAATTCGAATGATTAAATCCATTGAACATGTTGAAAGCTTTTTAAGGCTTAAATGAATTCAGATTGATCTGAAAATTACTAACTGAAACACCTTCTTAAGTAACTTTCTGCATGCGATTGATTTTTCTTCTTCTCTGATCGATTTCGTAGTTAAGACGAAACGGCAAAACAACATTTCTTTTGGTTATTTATTTGATAAACAATACCAACTCGAACCGAATCCGAATGCAAACGGCTGCAAACAACAGACTGTTTCTTTTACTGTTTTCAAAGATTTCAATTTCAAATCTCTAAAACGATCTAACGAATCTAACGAAGAGCAATCTTATACAAATACCCAACGAAACCAAAGAAAGCTTTCAGAAAAAGTAGGTAAAATGAATTGCGATGAATGTTAGCTATTCAAATCGACAAGAAAACATTGCCCACACGCACCACGCCACGTGGTTGCTGAAGCTAATCATTGCAATCGATCAATATCGATCAATATCGATTCCCATTGATCCACCGCAATGCTTACTTGTCGACGTGTACAAACACGATGAGCAGGGAATCGATCCATGCGCAAACGTTACGCTCGATAACTAAATCCACACCATACCGCCGCCGCCACCAACCCGTTCCCCCTATCCTCTCTCTTTTTCTGTGTTTTTGGTTTCGCCGGGCGTGCAGCTGTCGCCGTCTCCACCAGCGAGGACAACTCGCAGATCTTCGTGATGAACAACTACTTTGGCATCGGCATCGACGCCGACCTCTGCCTGGACTTCCACAACGCGCGCGAGGGCAATCCGAGCAAGTTCAATTCGCGCCTGCACAACAAGGGCGTCTACGTGAAGATGGGCCTGCGCAAGATGGTCGGGCCGAAGATGTGCAAGGATCTGCACAAGGAGGTGCGGCTGGAGGTCGATGGGAAGCTGGTGGAGCTGCCGCAGGTGGAGGGCATCATCATACTGAACATCCTCAGCTGGGGCTCGGGCGCGAACCCGTGGGGACCGGAGAAGGAGGATCAGTTCTCCAAGCCCAACCATTGGGACGGCATGCTGGAGGTGGTGGGCGTTACCGGCGTAGTGCATCTCGGCCAGATCCAGTCGGGCATGCGGTCGGCGATGCGCATCGCGCAGGTAAACTTCTTCTTTTGGATTGATTAGAAATAGAAAACATGATCTGTGTGTGTGTGTGATTTGGTAGGGCGGTCACATTAAGATTCATCTGCATTCCGACATTCCGGTGCAAGTGGACGGCGAGCCGTGGGTGCAAAGTCCCTGTGACGTGGTCGTCCTCAAGTCGGCACTCAAGGTGAGTGACCATCTCCCCGTGTGTGGGTGTGTCGCGTCCCTCTGTCTACTTACTACTCAAGTACTTTCCAACTAGTTTTATCTCTTAAATGGCCTCTTCTTTTCTTGTTTTTTTGTTGTTGTTCTAATTGTTTTTGTGCGTTTGTAGTGCTCATTCAATTCTAGTTGCTGTCTCTGTCTCTCTCACAATTCAGTAGCAGTAGTTTAATTAATTCCATTAATCGATTAATATCGCTGTTAGCCATATACATGGAGTGGCCCGTATCGATTGGTACTATTGGGTGGACCGCTCGAATCGAGAATTTTTGGCTCTTGCTTCCTACTTCTATTACGATTAGGAATGACAATGTTTCAAGATATTATCCGTGACGCATGACCGTTTTAATACAAACTCATCGTTACTAATCTAGTTAAGAAAACTCAACGCATTTTAGTTATTAGTTGTTAGATTTCCTCTTATTGGTATTTGTTAATCTCGGCCATGGCAGTAATAATATTTTGAAACATGTTCGTGCAATTTGACTACTGTTTCTGAGACCGACCGACGAAAAAAAAAATCTAACGTTTAGTTGAGTTCGTGCCCCCCTCACCGGAAAGCTGCTCCCGTGTACATATACGCTTGTCCAGCTCACGACGCAGCAAAACTACTACTAATTGGCAATGTCTGTAAATTGTTCGGAACGGATTTACGAAAAAGAGAGAGAGATAGAGAGAGAGAGAGAGAGAGAGAGAGAGAGAGATCGCGTATGCCCTGCACACAACACACAAAATTACTATTATACGATCACAGCGCCATCTAAACCGAAACTCATATGCTCCACGATGCCTGTGGGTTTCGGATTTTATTGACCACCCGCTATATAACAAGCACATCCAGACAAGACGCAACTACCGCTCTCACCGTTTGTAGACGTTTTCTTTGCCTTTTTTGTCTATATCTCTCACCTTTTTGTACATATCTAATAACCATCGATGTGTAAGCGATTTGATGATTGTTGTCACGTTTACACGCTGTTGCACATACACAATTATTATCAGACACACACACACGCATCCCGACACTTGACGACCGGCGATTTACTATCGATTTTTAGCGATGGTTGCAACCATCACCGAAAATCAATGAGTAGCAGATACAGAACATATAGAAATGGCGTCAAAAATGGCGATTTTTATACATCCTGTATTTGCGCTCCATGTTTAAAGACAGCCATTCTGGTCTTGACATATGGTTTTTGTTTTTCTTTTGCCTTCTGAATACCGTCTTCTAACCGAAATCACTCTACAACAACCAACAACAATCTCCTACATCATCAACATCTCCTCCTGCGCCATGGTGGTCATCCGACAGGCGACGATGCTCAAGAAAAACAAGTTCAAGCGTCGGCCAACCGAGCCCAGCATACTACCCGCCAACGGGGAGGGGGGCAGGAGCACGGACGATTAGAATTCGTTGCGATCTCGTTTTTGTTTTCTCGCGTGACCCCCTCCGCTCTCTACCCGCCAAAAACCAAAACCAAATTCTGCAATTAGCGAGACCGGCTGCTAGGCGAGCATTTCTCATCTCATTTTTGCATCCAATCTAATCTGATCTGTTTTATACCCTCTTTTTCTATATATATTCTTTTGCGTTGACTTAGTAGATGAGTTTATGCAACCGATTTCTTTGAATTTTAACAAATCACTCTCGTTCGTTTGTGCTGATGATGATGATGATGATGATTTCTATGCTGATACTGATGATGATGATGATGATCTATGACTCCCCTCCCCCCACCCCCTCACACCTTGCGCGACAATCTCAGGCGACGATGCTCAAGAAGATGAAGGGCAAGATGAAGCGGCGCAACACGGAGCCGACGATGCTGGTGTCGCCGGGGGCGCACCTGGCGCCGCTGCCCTCCAAGGACGGCGAGTCGCCCACCGATCCGATCAACATCACGTTCTAGTTCGGCTTCGGCGCCGCGCTGCGCAAAATTCATATCGACACACACACACCCCCCACACGGTCACACACGAGGCGGCGTTAAAAAGATAACAGACTTTCATTAAATGGCGGAGCCGAGCAGTGCACAGGAATCGGCCGATGCATCATACATAATCATCAGTGGCAGCGACGAAGAACAACCGGCCGGTCGCAGACATTGCAGCTTCAGTTGCGTGTTGGCGAATGAATTTTCGGTTATACCATTGACGTTCAATTTTCGCAGTATTTTTGCAGCACTCAGCAGCATTTCGGTCGACTATTCTTTTTCGGTTATCGTCACCCAACGCCGACCACGCGCGAGATAGTTCACCAAATGTTGATTTCGCTCTAGGTTACATATTATATGTTATTGTTAATTATATTAAGACGAAGATGAATTTTAAACGATACGAAAATGTGAGCGTTTGTGTTTAAAGCAGATGTAAACAAACTGTAATGGTAATTACGTTTCGCGTATGGAAAATTTCCAAAAATATAACATTGCAAACAAAATACGATGATGCAAAGAAGTGTGGCAAAGAAGTAGGTTGAATGAAACTGATGATGAATTCGCACGTGGATGGCGACATGCACAAAACACTAAAATCTAGAAATGAAATGCGAGCATAACGTAGCGAATGGCAGGAAACCAGATCACAAGAAACAAATGAAGCCAATTTTAGCTGTTGTACAATTACAAATACTTACTAATTATGATTACAAAGCATATTGATTCTTATCCGATCATTTCTACTATATATTCAAATTTGAGTCACTCAAATTAAGATTAGGAAGGGATGCATTCGACGCTGATGCGATATGAATGCGATATCAAATGCAGCAAGTATGATTTGTGCAAATAATTGATTGCAAATTAGGTGACAAACAAAAATTGTTATAAAATAATTAATATTTAAATGGACACAGGACACAAAGCAACAAAGCAAAACAAACAAAAAATGAGCGGCCAAATAGCCAAAGATTTATTCTATTATTGAAATTGACTATATTGATTCTATTTATTGATAATTCTATTACGTAAGATGCAGAAGATGCGAGAAGATGAGCGAAGTGAGAGCGCAGTCGATGTAGATTGTAAACAAATGCTATATTTCTATCGGGGTGGAAACCACCGCAGAAACGCGGCTAGGTTGATCCCCCACAATCGTTGAGTTTCCTTGTTACTATAATATTTTTATTAATCATTATATACGCACACACACTCAAATTGATGCATAACGATATGATGGAACCAGTACAATTGTGTATTTAAAACAAAACAAAAACAATTCGTCAATTGAGGGCAAACGATATTGATGATGCGAGTATTATATTGAAACTGTGTTTTCAACGTGCGTGTTTTTGTGGCACGTGGTTTGTGATTTAAGTAAACTTACATATTATAAAGGAAGAAAGCAAAAAAAAGCAAGTGCGCGATTGACAAAACAGCACAAAACGCAACGGATGTATTTACATCCCGTATAAACGTGGAGAAATGATGAAGATCACATTTTGACATTATGACATGGAATAAGCAACATACGCGACAAATGCGTCAATGAATGATGATGATGAGCAGCAATGGAGAACTTAACGCACGCATAGATGTATCTGGGATCAATAACATCGACATCTCGATTGGCTGCTCCCCTTCTCCCCCCCCTCCCACCCCCTATCCCTCTACACCCAGAAACCCACCCATAATCGAAAAGCATGGCGTCGATCGCGCCCTCCGCACAACCGGAAGCTGATGGCGCGTCGACGGAGTCGCCGAAACCTCGCCGCACGCTGTATGGGGCTCAGTCTCCGACCGCCGGTGGGATGTGCGCATTCCGGGGGGCATCAATCGTCGCAAACCGGCTGCCCATCAATGGCAACCGGTGGGCGACGATTCTGGCAGCGGCCGGAGATATTTTACAGAGCGGCGAGGTTTGCGAACAACGGTCACGAATTTCGAATATTACATTAAGCATACAAGCGCATCACTTCGCAATGGCTGCCGGCGCGCATCCTGGATGGATATAGGCCGCCTTTGTGCGGCGGCCATGCGCATCCTGAACCACTGGCGCCCGGGGGTCCATTGCACTATGCATAAGATGAAGGATGCAAGCAAAATGAAATTCATAAAATACATAACATTATTATTATAATTATTAATTACGATTACGATTAATATAAAAAAACGTGGTGCGGATGAATACGGTCGATGGCTATGGGTAAAAGTTGACAAATGATTTGGACATTGACATTACCAAAAACGAGTACACTTATCCGATACGAGATCTGTGTGCGGACGGGATAGACATTTTCTGACATGCAAACACTGGAAGGATTTCCGACGGCATCGTTATTGTAAATGATGAATGTGGATGAAATGGATAGTGCGATACGCGAGCAGTTCAACACATGATACGTTACCACATACCCACACACACACACACATTTACACGCGCAAGATGGTAAAAGATGATTGCATAAATTGCAAACAAGAAGTGGGTAATGCATGGATGATGGTGATTGATTCAAGCGCACGAGAAATATGGTTAACCGAATCCAAAGAAGAGAACAAAATAAAATAAAATATATGTATATGTGAAACAAAATATATTTAAAACTTGTGAAATATAGAAATATTAAATGTATTCTAAAACAGCATCGATTTTACTTATTCTTGCTTCTTACTTTATAATAATTCCTCCCTGGTTACAAATTAACATAGTAAGTCTATTTTGAAGTAGGTAACACAACAGTAAACTAATTTGGCGCAAATTAAATGATAAGATGTATCAAATTCGGCAATAACAACAATAGAAAGTTATTTTCGTGAAGCATTTTTGTAGAGGGTGTCCCAAAAGTAACGCAAGATTTGAATTCGATAGAAAACACGGTTTTTTAGTCTTTTGTTTGATTTTTTATTGAATCATGAAGTACATAAGATAGGGTTATTTATGGATTAACACATAGAGCAATTAGGCTCTACGTTTTTGTATGCACATGAGCATAGTTTGATCGAAAATTTTCATATTATTTTGCATAAATGTGGCTGCATTTCTTTAATGCAACGTTGAATCTTCTCTTTTTATGAACGGGTAGTTGCGGGTTTGTTGACATAGTCCTGAGATTTCGAAAAATACTGTAAAAAGAAATTTAATCGTGGGATTAAAAGAAGAGATTCGACGTTGCAAACGCTTCAACGCAACGAAATTGAGACATTTTGATGCGAAATGGTATTGGCAAATTTCGACAAATTAGTGCATTTGCCCAAAGCCATTGAGACCACTTGCCCGGTTGGTGGTTTCATGCATAACCCTATCTCATTAACATTATGAATCATTAAAAAAATTACATTATCGTATGTGTCCATTTTTATAATGGTTTATTATTTATAGTTGTTTTTAGCTTTCCTTTATTTATTTTTCTTTTTTCTATTTTCTTTTTACTTTTTTCTTATTGCTGCGACCGGTTTCGATCTTCTTGATCTTCTTCAGGTTTGTTTAATGTTATTAGTTTTTGATTGATAAAAT
>JARJDR010006895.1:0-10161 GCA_030264135.1 Myllaena sp. GC000078 | reverse complement strand
GCATGGAATTGTTTGGCGCCGGCTGGGTGGTTGAGTAATACGTACACACATACCTGCGCCAAAGGATTATTATGCGAATGTGTTTCGCTGACAATACACGGCGGTGAGATGTGGCTGATGCCTTTCATGGATGCGTCATTAATAAATGTACGAAATGAAAATGGAGGCTAGAAATGTCGCCCAGCCGCGAGTACACGGAAATGTTTTGTTTGTGGAATTTTTAATTAATTAGCTGCAACGTCAACCGTACGTAAATAACTTTCGCCGCAAATTGAAATGATGATGATAAATTTAATCTTCTTGTATTTACATTGTGTGTTGATAATTATCATATTAGTACCTATAATAAGTAATGTTGTTCAACACAAATGTATTAATCATTATTACCTGATATTGCTGCCAATATGACATCACCGGCTTGTTGAGCATTCTATAATAGTCTTTAATAAAGTCATTTTCCTTGTTTTAATTGAATTCACGCGCACGTACCCGTCTTAAGACACCTAATCACTTATGTAAAAGCGTAGAGATGTGATGGGTAATATCATTTGTTAACCGCACCTTAATTTTTCACTCGATGAACAAGCAAGAAGAAGTTATGCTCAATAATCCGTCAATGAGGCACTCGCGAATGTCTTAAATTGCAAATTATCGTATATTAAGACACATACAACCAAACCGATTTCGGGCAGTGCGCAATTTAGCCGATTAAACGCATTGTAATTATTCGCACGACGAACAATGAAGCAACCAGAAGAACAAACGACATGCAGCAAACATGTCCGTCGACTGTGTGCCGAGCGCATCGGCGGCTTAAGCGGGCGACAGACTGGCGCCGATGACGCGCTTGCCGCAAGCAAATTTGCATGTGTGCGGCACACCGATGGTGTTATCTTGCTGCAGAACACCCGCTCGCAAGAAAACAATAGCGTGTTTGATTTGTTTACATGTCGCAGGTAGAATTTTGCCCATTTAGCTCATCAAATAAACCAATTCAATATTTATTGAATTATTTTCTATACATCATTCAATAATTAAAATTTCAAATATAATAATTATAATTTTTATACGGAGAAATACCTGGCAACTTTTTAATTATCTGCAACTCATTAAAAATTTTGCACTCGTCCTATTCAAAACATGTAAAGTAATGTAATTAAATATCAACGGAATGCGAAGTACCGGCTGGCAAATTTTAATCATCCTAGTTGTAAAAAAGCACCCACGGCATAAATAACCAACCCGATTGCACATGAAGTTACTTAATAGTATTCTTAGGTTTAATTTCTTCTTGACTTGCGCTTTTAATGAGCGGGCTCGCATTTTCGTTTGACGTTATTTCGGCCTGCATTAGTAACCGCGCATATGTGGCGAGAAAGGCCGGGAAAATCTGCAATATGCCATCAGCTGTGTGAGAAAATGTGCGCACTTCCATACATGCTAGAAGAACTGCGGCGCAACATTAAAACGCGTGTATATATGAACACGAAAGCACAATCAGCGCCTGAGGGGCGTAATGATTCCCCGTTCCGTCGCACCACCCCAAACCGACCACAAACCCAACAGGCAGTTGCGCGTTCTTTCGCAAAGTACGACATTAATTTTTATTAAACTTTACTAGTGCAATCCTTTGGTCCTTAACCGTCCCATAATATCGTGCCACTCGCGCTCTCGGGATTATTAGCGAAAGATGTTAGGAACAGATCGAAATATTATTTCGCCAAATATATATTTGGTCTCTAATAAAATAAGAGAACGCTCACACGTGTCTAAATCACATTTTCGACGTGGACTACGTGAAGTGGAAGGAAAAATAACATCGCCACGGCTGCGGTCAATCTGCGCCTCGGCGCTCTCGCATAGGGTTGCGGGAAAAAATGGGGAGAGAGAGAGCGTGGAAAATGAGGGAATTGTGTGCGAAGGTGGTGGTGGTTTTTTGAAATGGTCGAAATCTTTATGAACTATTGTTCGTTCGGCTTGGTGGCCGAAGCCGAGTGGTGGGCCCGTAGCGTGTAATTTGTAACGTTAAATTGGCCTATAAAGATAATAAGTCGGTAGTTTAGTTTAATCCACCGCGCGCGCGCGAGGCAATATTGCGGGAGGGCGGCAAATAAAATAGCCACGCAGTGCTTCTTGGCCCGCATATAGATGGTCTGCTCACATCTAATGAAAGAAACCCCCCTTAGATGACACGTGAAATATGAAAATGTATGATATTTCGTCGATAGCCCTGAAATTATAGCCACCAACCGAATATTGTGGCAATCGGTCACGAAACAACAGCGGTGAAAGCAATTACAATGTTTGCTGAATGCATCATAATTTCTAATAATTGCGAATAAAACTTTGTCATTTTGAAATCCTCATTTTATTCTCGGACATCTATATTATATTTTGTTATTATATAGCATTATAATAGACGTGGGCCTATAAAATTATTCATGTGATCGAAAGGGTTAAACGTGCCATTAGGGGTGGCGCGTTTTCGAAGAGAACGGGCGACAATTTAGATCACAATCTCGCAGGAGGCGCTTTTAAACTCATGTTTAGCATACATGCGCGTACGAGTACATTCCTGCAACGTAGTTGCTGTTGTTTTACAAATATTCCAAGCAAATGCCATGCGCTTGTAGGCGGTTAATAGTAAAGGCGTACGTATCTATTTTCATTCATTTTAATTGTTTCACTGTTGTTTCCAACTCGCTTTGGGAAAATTGCACAAATAGTTTGCAGCATTCTCTATATGTCGAATAACATTATATTACAAAAATAATATTGTGCATAAAACAGTGATATTGTTAACTTTATCTTAGTTTTATTTTTATTAGCATCATCATCATTATCAACTCGACAAAATTTCGGCGATAAATAATAAATTTAACTGCGCTGCAAACGTTTTCATTTTTATAGCATCATATAAAACAACAGACCTTTGCTTTTAAACAAATATCTTAGACACAAAGACAGACAAACCGCATTCGCCAAATGCAACTGTTGTATACGTCACAAACAAGAGGAGGCGCTAGCCTGGATTGCGTCCTGTGAAAACTTCTCGGAGAGAAAAGTGGCAGGGTCGTAAAAACCGCCGCCAGCCGCGCTGCCGTGCAAACATTTTGTTGAAAAGAAAAAGAATGGATGATGGAAATTCACATTAAAACGCAAAATATTGCCCCCCGACGTTATACATATATATTTTTTGGTATTCAAACGCGTAGCAATATTATACTATTGCGCACTGAATATTCCGGGTATATAATTTATGGCATAACTTTCGTCTGGAAAAATATTAAGGTATACATTGTTTCGAGCGTTTTGAATAAAATATATCTGAAGAACTTTTCAATTGCCTTCCATTTCATATCCTAAATCTTAATAAAAACGCGTTTAAGTGCTTAAGATTCCAATACATGCTCGCACGAAGGATTTCAGCTTTTCGGGAATTATACTGAGTACAGTTATGTTAATTAGAATCGTGTCTAAAGTTTCTGGGGAGATTTCCGCATCTACCATACAAAGTTCCGCTGCACATCCCACCAAGGATGTATACATTTCGCGGGTGTGCAGCGCAACAAGAAAGGATTTTACAATATTAATCATTGTTGTCTATTCGCCCGGTACTGTTGCCCGCCCGCCGGCAGCATCCGTTTTCACCTTGTTAGATGCATCTTGTTGGTGCAGCGCCAAGTTATCAATTTTATACCCAAAGTATAATATGCAAACCCTCTTATACCTCTCCGGCGTCAGGGTGAAGCTATTTCGCGAATAAACATGCTCTCCCTTGTTTGTTGCTCGCGCCCGAAAATTGTTTCGCTTCCGTTCGCGCGCATCGTGCAATTTTCGTATTTCCGGCAACTGTGTGACGATACGGCATTAGCCCTGCCCGCGTTGTCGGTACAAATGCGAATTTTATGGATTATTTATTTTAAATGGCGATATAATAACGAGTCAAATGAATGCACCTACTTCTTCGTAATGGCTGTACTTAAATTACTTTTTGGAATATGCTTTTAAACATTCCGCAAGCCCCATTGTGCTATTATTGTTATTATCATTAGGGCGCCGCTTGCTCCCTCGAGCCGCTTGCGTTCACATTTGCAGGGGCAGCACTCACTCGTGCGCTGCGTGGGCGTCGCGTCGCTTTGTGCGATGCGGCAAGGTGTAAAGATCCTACCTACGCGGGCGTTAATGGAAAATGGAAATCTGCTGCTACGTACTACATATTTTACTATCATCACTCTGTTTGGGTACACAACATTATAAGTTTAGCATTTTTATTGCTTCATTTTTGAAGTTACTCTTTGCGCTGCTGCAAAGCTGCTATTGTTGTCCATCAATATGCTCTCCGACTTATAATTACGCTGGCGCAAACAATTCGCGAATCAGTTCGGGCACAAAAGTCGGCCGAATTTTTACTTTGCATAGAAATTAAAAAGAAAACGTGCATTGAAAACGCTCTTAAATAATAATAACCCGAGAGAGGGCTTGTGTGTTTCGCGCGGGCGTAACTCTCCGGACGGGGGCCGCAAAGCAAAAACAAAGGGGACAGCGTTGAAATGTGCGCACCCCCGCCCTGCACGCACGCAGCGGACGAATTGTTTTCGAAACTTTTTTGCACTTCTTTTTTGCTGCTCTAAATGTTTTGTACGCTCCTCCGCCGGCGAGTGTCTTCTGTGTTCTGGCTTCGTGTTCATTAAGAAATGATTTAGGAGAGAGTCGGAATATGCGCGTTTGTGCGCAATTTCAATTTCTGCATCGCAAATTTCTTTTTAATTTCTTTTCGACCCGTTTTTCAACCCTCCGGAGTTTCGACAAAAAATCTATCCGTCGTCCGCTGCGTGAAAAATTATCCTTTCAACTATCGATGGGGCTGAGTGTTTATAGTTGAACGGTTTAATTAAATTTCAAAATGCGGAAATTGCATCGCTGAAGTAGAAGAAGTTGGAGCGATATTGGAAATGAAATCAAAATTAAATAATCCCATTGCGGTTCGATTCCGTGGCGCCGAGGGTGGAAATTTCCGGGCGTTCACTTTTCCTTCGGGTTGTCAAATTTTATTAGATTTCTTTATGAGGAACAACAGTTGTATATGACCGTTGGGCACACGTTTCGGGGTCGAGTTTTCCTTCATCAAATACCACCGCCAGCCACACACCACCACCAACGCCAACGCCCGCCCGTCATTTGCCACGTTCCGCAAACGCGTTATTATTAAAACCCCCCGCGTCCGAAAACCAGCCCACAGACGTACAGATAATATCTATAAAGAGTTTGGCAGGGAAACCGGGAAAGGGCTACGCATATGCGGTTTATGATACTAGCGCCCCGAAACGTTGGACGTGCACGCCTGGGGACCACCAAATAAATAGATGTGCATCTCCGGTTTATCATGCGACCTTTTGCGCAAAGTGCACATACATGTGGATTAGGTCTCCTTTTGCGCTTTTTGCATTCTACCTCTTCCAAAATTGGAATTTCCCAAAGTACGTACGTTGTAAATAATTAGAGTAGGAGCGATTGATAAACGCGGCGAGGCGTGTACGCAGTGCTTTGACACATACATGTGCCGTGCGGCAGATTAGTCAATATTATGCTGCATTATAACACCGCAGCACGCACGCACTAACCACCATGCTTCGCGTTTCCTATTTTGCTCCTTTTCGTTCGTGACTGACGCGCGACGCTTGGCGTGTATGCATGCGCACCTCTTCGGCAATTTCGTATTGCGCTACATACGGTAACTGTGACAACCACATTGCTAACGAGCTCGCCGGATCTTCAAACGAAATCGCTTCGTGCGGCTGCCATTATTGAAAACGCAGATTGCAGACTGCGCAGGATTAGCAAAACATCTATCCGATGAACAAACACAACATGTGTTATTTGGCCAAAGAGAAGTGAATTTCAGCAGTTTTCCAAATTTCATTCAATTTCCAATAAAATTACATCGCTATTGATCCGGTGCAACCACACCTTAAATCAGGACATGCATGCAGGACGAATGTCATCATTGCATCATAACATGCAAGGACTAAACCCACCTTACATGATGAAGGACTATTTATAGCCCATCCCATTTCTGCCGACAAGAAACGCATTTACATATCGCTGAATGAAAGGAAGCCCATTGTGCGCTTGGTTCACGGAAGCGCGGTTTGCCGACCGAGAGACAATCCCGTGTTGCGGCTGTTGAAAAGCTTTAAGTTGTTGTAATGACGAATCGGGGAGTGGTTTGTTTGCTAAATTGTAGAAGACAATGCGAGGCCCCGCGCACAACGGAACGGGCGAAAGGATTACGTCTCGCGCCAAACTAATGATAGCGCCAGTTTTGCGTTCCCACCCACCGCCGCCGAAGAAGGTAATCGTCCGAGTCCAATATCTTACTGTTTTTGTTGCCACCAGAGCACTGTTCACTTAATGCCGCAAAAACTAGCTTCGAAGGATAATCAACACATCTTTTGCGCGTGCCCTCATCAAATTCATGGAATATGCCGCAACCGTGTTTGAATAAAATTCACTGCATAGTTAAACATTAGCTCTAAGCGAATCAGCCAATAAGCAAATCATGCATTATGTCGTTTGCTGCAGGGCGTCGGCGTGCGCCGCCTAGGTACGTGTTCCGACATTCATCTCATTTTCGCAAGCGCTGCAGCGCAGGAGCACACGCGTAGTTAATCAAATACGCGGGCGCCGGGGCGGGCGGGCGGCAGGTGAATTCATCATCACATCAGCGTGCCGGTGCGCGACGCCCCCGCGTACGTGCGCATACATTGCGCATAATTCGCTTGCGCGCGCGCACGAGAGGGAGAAATTAAGCAATTTCCCTTCATCGTTCCGTCATGAAATCGTTTCCTAATGCAAGCCGACGCAGTTATTAACAAGTTATCACCAGGCAGGACGACGAGCGCGCGCGCGGGCGCACAATTTGCAGACTTTCGTCCAATTAAAACAACTTTGTCTATTCATCGTCATTTTTTCATTGCGTCGCGTCGTCGGCAAATGTTTTTAATTTGACTTTAGGCTTATATAATTTATCTTATTGCGCTACAGCGCGGCATTGAAATAAATCATACAGATCGCGCGTCGATGTTTAGGGAGGCATCGCAACTCATCGTGTACCACTCACCCCCCGTCGGCACGCTGGTAGAAAGTTTGAGCCGAAACGCCCTTACAGATTTTACGTCTTTATAATGACGCGCCGCGAAATTAAGGACGAGAGCGCGCGAGCGTTGTCGCAATGCCACTTTGCAAAAAGTTTCAGCAGTGAATTACTTTTTATTGCGCGCCCTTGTCACTTGTCATCCTACACTTTGGCAAATTTCCCTGCCATATATTTAAACATTTTTCAGCGGTAATACAAACAAAAAAACCCGCCTGGATGGTTATCTAAAACATTGCGTAATACGCTTTGATCACAATCACCGCCCCCGAAAAATAATGATATCAAGGGCACAAATAGATGCAAGCCGCGCTCCCAATTTTGATAAAAATCTCTCTACCTCTCTGCGAAGCAAAGTCCATTACGTTCAAAGCGAAATGAAAACAGTGTAGGTCCTGTTTTTTTCGTAAACATCCTCGACGAACCTGCGCGTGTCTCTATTATTCTTATACTTTTATTAACGCAACATGGCGCTGGGGCTAAGGGATCATAACATCGCTGTGGGAGGGTGTTGTGTGTGTAAACATGACACCGTTAGAGGGGCATCGCGTGTAGGCGTGTAGGCGTTGATCCTAGGCGCCTAGGTAGGTGTGCTAGGTATCATCTCCGACACGTGTGTGTGTTGTGTTGGTGGAAATCGCGCTGGCGCCGCTTCATAATTGTGCTCTTAATATTCAAAAGCCCACCGAATCTCGCCTAAAGAGTATACGAGGATTCAACGATACATAAAACAGTAATATCCTTGCCATCCCGGGTTTCGAAATATCTCTTCTCTGCCTCCCTCGGCTATTGGCCGACTTTTTATCCTTTTAATTGTTAATAGAATATTAAGCTTTTGAATTCTCATCTTCCCGCAGTAGTGAAACTTTAATGCCACTGCCTACGCTCTAGGATAATTAAGTAGCAGCCGAGCGCTCATAGAAATTACGTTTATGTTTGATGTTGAATATTTGACACAACTCGTCATTAAAATAGATTTGCCTATTTGAAGCCGCGATTAATATGCAATCTCCCGGTCTTTTGAAATTCTAAACACTGATACAGTTTCCATGTTATATCCATGATACCAATATATTTCCAAGGCAAGTTATAATTCACAGAAGAGTGTCGAAAACATATTTCAATTCGATGCCGCTCTGCTCCGCGAATATTATATGTGTCTTGAGATATTTTAAAAGTTTCGTCGCGGGGAGGCGAGTGATAGCAATGTTTTGCCGTCGCGTGTAGAGTAGGAATGCTTGCTCATATCTCGTCGGACTGTGATTTATCGTTCACGTGCTCTCAAAGAACTCTGTATGTTGCGCAACGTTGGAAAAAAGATACATTTCATTTCCACAGCGCCCCGACAGTACTTTGCAACTCTCTAAATTACATTTGTTACGCGCAAGATGCACGCATCTGGTGCACTTATTGAAAGAATTTCCGGGAAAATGCATAGGATGCAAGGTATAAATCAATTACGTAATCAAATGTAACTGCTGATTAAAATTTACAGCTCCCCCTTTGTGCATTCACCACCGATTACACCCGCATCCTATCCGATTTCTTTGTTTCCCATCGAAGCATTTCCAACTCGGCAATGTTTGCGTAACTTTTATGTTGCGGTTTTATCGTAAAAATGCATTGCGCCCGGTGCTGCGCATCGCGTATTGTTCGGGGAGTAAGAGATACGGATAGGAAAAGGGAATAAATAGTTCGTTCGTCATGTTTCGCCCCGATTTCAAAAAACCAGTGAAAATGCAAGCGCATATTGCCATGCGACGCGAGAGCATTTTACTACACCTGTCGAAATGATCTCTCTTTCTACGCCCTGCTTGAAATGTAAACGCACGGATTGCATACCGCCGAAGTCTGGCTGATGGCTTCTGTTCAGGTCCTTTGTGTTTTCAGTTCTTTTGCATATTTCATCAATTTTTTACTCTCCGCCAACAAACACATCGATTTGTTTTTTAAATTAGCACCAAATAAACATATAATTCAACAAGGACAACAAGGGCGAGTACTAAAACAAACAGAACATTAAATTATACTCCAATTTACTTTTATTTCTTTGCGTTTGCATTGTGCGGCGGTGGTGCTGATGTTGATTTAACCACCGGCCGCCCAAGTTGGCAGCAACAACAAAACAGAAGTCAAACTTGAATACAGCCCCGCGCAACGCCCACCCAAGCACAGACAAAAAAGCGAATCTGTCGCAAGTACGCACACATTCGTGCATTATCCTTGTTCGCGCAACCCGCATAGAATATGATGATTTATGCGATACATGGCGGATTTTTTTGCAGCGCGTGGACTTATTAATTATTACGAATTGTTATACGCCACAATGCATATGAATGTACCTACGTGGCGAGGGTAGCTTTCAATATAAACATTTTCTTCAATATGTATATGGAAAAAAGTCTTTCGTGCAAATAACATTTTGCATCTGTTTTATTTTGGACCAGTAGTGCGGCGCGAATCTAATCTCGCCACGCTCACAGCTCGCCGCCCACCGCATAAGCTGCATCCTCTCAACGTGATGAGAAGTTATTTGCGGATGGATATCTCACCAGCTCATAACTCCACACAACCGTTATCAGAGTCGTTGACAAACATCCATGTGTGCATTTCCACAAGCAATAGGAATTCCTAGCAATAATCATTGCTTTTCGTTTTAAATTCAAACGAATTGCAGCAAGTGAATAGTATTATAGTTGTTGCGACCGCGCAAGGAAAACTAAGATTGTATGCAAAGATAATGACAACCGCATAAAGTAGTCTAATCTCGGTGGCCGTTTCATAACCGTAATACGTACGTAAGGGAGGCGGGACGAAATGAAAAAACTTTTTTCCTGCTTGTAGTCAAGGTGCAGTAGTGCTATCACACTGGACGCCCTCGAGGATTACCCAACTCCTTGGCATTTACACCGACTTTATTGACAGGAAACTGGAAGCGGGTTGCGCCCCCCGAAGCGGGCGTAAAAACTAAACCGCTTCGTATAAAATAGAGCGGGTTCAAAGCG
>JARJDR010006890.1:0-11833 GCA_030264135.1 Myllaena sp. GC000078 | reverse complement strand
TAAATATACATATTTTATTTATTTTGCATCAAGAATAATCACATGTAACATATACCAAAAGTAACTTATTGCAATATTTTGAAATTTCCATACATACATAACAATAAGTTTTTTACAACGAAAAAATGTGTTGATTAAACAATTATGAAAGTGATTTGTGTGAGCGGTGAGCGCATCAAGAGTACAAATTGTCAGCGACTCGAATGCTTAATACATAAATGAAACAAATCGAAGCAAAAACAATGACATTGCTTACAATTAGAGAACAAGAACAAACATGCAATAACTTGCTTAAACTACACAATTACAAACTAGTGACTATAAAATTAACATGCGAATAGATGATATATTTATTAAAAGTTAATAAAATATGTTCTAAGGCTGCCTGGCGATGGTAAGTAAACCAGTTGCAATCGTTGCAATATTTCGCGTGCAATTTTCAACGATTTCAACTGTTTGCGATCACAAAACTAAAGCGATTCCTCGCGATTCAATTTTGATCATAGAAATCATAGAAAAATGCAATACTACTCACATTTCACATGGTTTATATATCAAGATTGATACCAAATTCTCTTTTGAAAAGAGACTTCCATCATTTTATGATAAGTTAAAAGTTATGAAAATGTAGATTATTTAACTTTAACTTTCGTCATGCATTTTTGCTCCTTTTGCGTGTACTTGGCGTCGTTACAGGAACATTTTCAACATCAGGAGTAAATTCAGGAAGATGCATCCGACGAAAAACAAGATGATCCACATACCGTTCGTGGTGATCTCTTGCGGATGCTCTTTTTTGTGCACTTTTTGTCGATGTCGTGCACCTAATTATATTACATTATCAGTATGATGTAGTACACAGTTTGAAATTGATTTTGCTTACTTTTCAGGTGATGGTCGAGTTGACTTTGGCCGTTCGCCGTAATATTGCACACCTCGCACTCGAAGGTTTTGCCCTGCCGTCTCACACGCATTATATGCCGACGGCCCTCCAAGTGCCGCTCGAGAACACGCTCGCTGCTTACTTTGATTCCGCATAGCTCGCAGCCCAATCGCTAATTAACACATTAGAAGTATGTACATAGAACACATTACAAAATGTAGGAGGAAATGGTGGTGATTAGTTACCCTCGTTCTGCCATGTGGCTGATCGTCATTCATGAGCACATCATCATCGTGCAGAAATCGCACATCCTGATAGGTACTTAGCTGGTTGGTGGTTTGTGGGCCTTGCATTTTGTTGCAGTCTGTAATTAACACTATAGTTTGATTTATCGCGGTAGATATTAATTAATTTAGTCATACAAAATACGGCATACGACATGCACGCGGACTGCAATGTGCTCGACTACAATTCAAAGATTGAAGCATTGAAGAGATAAGATTTGTACATGTTATCATTCAATTCAATCAAAAACATTTCTTTTTTTTATGTTTTGTATCTTTCGTATATAAAAGCTCCGCTCCTCCATCTTTATTTGATGGTCATTGCAATGCAAACGTTATTAGAGAGAGAAATGAAGAGAAATAATAACGAACTTTTAAATACCAGGGAAAAACAAAATATCACTAATCAGCGCAGAAACCACCCACGTACACAAGCGCACAGCTGTCCGCTTCTCTGCCGGGGGGCAACCGGGGGGTTTCGCGAATCGCCATCATCGCCATAAGATCGCGGCGATGCGTGTTGATGTTGACACAATCGTATTTCGCATCGCGGTGATTTCGCCGCCGCGTTTACTTTGATGACATTTACCGCAAAGCCCACGCGACAACATAATGCGTTCGACGTAGTCGATTCGATAAGCAACTCACTTTTTCTACTGCATTAGTGCGAAATTAGCTCCGCGACGATGGCATCCAAGGTAACACTTCCAACATTTGCAAACATCTTCCCAATTTACAACGATTCGCGTCTGCCCACACAGGTCTTGTTACTCGTAACCATCATCCTTTCCTGCATCGGTGCGTCGCGGCAGTTCTATGTGCCGGGCATGGCACCCGTCGAGTTCCGCAAGGGCCAATCCATCGAGGTGAAGGCTGTGAAGATGACGAGCATCCACACACAGCTGCCGTACGAATACTACAGCCTGCCCTTCTGCGTGCCGCGCAACGGCAGCGCTGGCATCCACTACAAGTCGGAGAACCTCGGCGAGGTGCTACGCGGTGATCGCATCGTAAACACGCCGTACGAGGTGCGCATGGCGGAGAACCAGTCGTGCACGCTGCTCTGCAACACGCCCGACACGCCGATCAACTGGGACGCGACGCAATCGCGCACCGTCGCCTACCGCATCGAGCACGAGTACTTTGTGCATCTGCTCGTCGACAACCTGCCGGCGGCGACGTCGGTGGCGCGTGCCGACAACGGCGGCGAGGTGCAGTACGAACACGGCTACCGGCTGGGCAACGTGATCGGCGATCGAAGCTTCGTCAACAACCACCTGAAACTCACGCTGCTGTACCATATGCCCACGCCGACGGTCTACCGTGTGGTTGGGTTTCTCGTCGAGGCGAAATCCATTCACCACGATGATCTGAAGTTCGTCGGGAAGACGTGCAAGTTCTCCAGCGCACCCAAGCCGCAGCTGGTGGACAAGTCTGGCACGCGGCTGTACTTCACGTACGAGGTGGAGTGGCGGCCGTCGAAGATCAGCTGGGCGTCGCGATGGGACACATACCTGGCGATGAGCGACGTGCAGATCCACTGGTTCTCGATCATCAACTCGCTGGTGGTGATTTTCTTCCTCGCCGGCATTCTCACGATGATCCTCATCCGTACGCTGCGCAAGGATATCGCACGGTACAACGCCGATGAGATGATGGACGAGACCATCGAAGAGACGGGGTGGAAGCTGGTGCACGGCGATGTTTTCCGTCCACCGCGCAATTCGCGATTGTTTGCGGCTGTTATCGGGTCGGGCATTCAAATATTTTTAATGTCCCTCATCACAATATGTAAGCACCGATACATTCCAAAAGTATTTGTCTTTAAATGGTATAATGATTTCAGTCTTTGCCATGCTGGGAATGTTATCACCGGCATCGCGCGGCGCACTGATGACGGCCGCGATATTCCTCTACGTGTCGATGGGTTTGATTGCCGGTTACTTCTCAGCGCGGCTGTATAAAACCATGAAGGGCAGGGAATGGAAACGCGCTGCATTCCTCACCGGCGTGCTGTATCCGGGCATTGTGGCGTCCACCGGCTTCTTCCTGAACTTCTTCATCTGGGGCAAGGCGAGCAGCGGCGCCGTGCCGTTCTCGTGGATGCTCTACCTGCTCACAATGTGGTTCTGCATTTCCATGCCGCTTGTGTACCTGGGGTATTACTTCGGTTACCGGAAGCAACCCTATCAGCATCCAGTTCGCACGAATCAAATTCCTCGTCAAGTGCCCGAACAGCATTGGTATATGAATCCAATTTTATGGTAAGTATCATCGTACAAACTAAACAGCAAGATTCATAGATACGTAAAACTTGCAGTACATTAATGGCTGGTATTCTACCATTTGGCGCCGTGTTTATTGAATTGTTCTTCATCTTCACGGCGATTTGGGAGAATCAATTCTACTATCTCTTCGGCTTTCTATTCCTCGTCTTCATCATCCTTGTGATATCATGTTCACAAATCTCCATCGTGATGGTCTACTTTCAATTATGTGGCGAGGTAAAAAATAGTAACCGAAATCAAGTTTTGTTCAATTATTTGAGGAATTTTCAATTTGTAGGATTACCATTGGTGGTGGAGAAGTTTCATCGTATCGGGCGGCTCGGCAGTGTACATTCTATTGTATTCAATGTTCTATTTCTTTACGAAATTGGAGATCACCGAATTTATTCCAACGCTGCTCTACATCGGCTACACCGGCCTGATGGTGATCACGTTCTGGCTGCTAACGGGCACGATCGGCTTCTTTGCCGCCTACGCGTTCATCCGCAAGATTTACGGCGCAGTCAAAATCGACTAGACGGAATCTCCGCTTCGTCTATCCCAAGCCAAAAATCAACGAGGTTTTCATCCACAAAAAAACGGCGTAAGTAAAGTCATTATTTATTACTGCATAACAAATGTGTGTGTGAATGAATGTTCATGGCGGTGAAAGGAGTGAAATGCGGGAGGTTAGTATGAAAGCGAAGGGTGTTAATTGTATAAAAATCTACCAGTAACGAAACGAATCAGACTGTGGATAATGAATAAAATCCTAGTGTATCGTCAGTAGAGTTAGTACCCTATTTACAATCCGCATTTTTCTTTGCCTATTTATATAATTATACATAAAAATTAAGTTTTTAAATGTACATTTGTTCGGTGAATGACTATTCCGTTTTGGTCTTCTGCAACTCTTTCTTATTTCGATACCATTTGCGAATGGTGATGAGCGACATGAAGACCGGTATCATGATCGGGAGGAAAAGTGGAATGTAAACGGCATATCTGAAAGACATGAGAAATAAATAAATTAATTTTGAATAACAATCGGGGGTGAATATTACGCACTTTTGGTCGTCGGGGAAATAGAGCAGTGCCAATAACGATGGATCACTAAACGCTGCCTCCGAATTCGCAAACGCAATCTTGGCCGCTTGCAAACCCTGCGCCACATCTCCATTCAATATGAACTGGTGCGCTTCGTTGGATTTATCGATGGCGACTTGGATTTTTGATGCCACCTCATCGCTGATGACAATACTGTTGATTTCAATCAGCAGTTGCGCCAACGATTTGAGTGTTCGCTTTGTCGACGTGATCATCTCGTTCGCCCGGATAATCTCCAATTCCCGCACGTCGCGCGGGTCGGTGCTCTTCAAGAACATCAACTCGTGCAGTTGCGTGAGAAACGTGTCGACGATCGGCTTCAAATCCGGTTTGTAGTAACCCGCCGCGCAGGACTGCTCGTCGGCATTGTTAATCATCATGCCACCCCAGCGCAAATTGAGGAAAGCATTCGAGAGCACTCGGATTTTGGCGTCTGTGTACACGTACAAAGGCGACCGGCAATGCGGAAAATACAAGACGAGGTTGAGTGATGGTCTGGGAGACATGTGCGCCCAGGTCTTCTTTTCCAACGGCGTGATAATATGCGTCAAAGATTTCTCATACACCATCAGATGATCCTTGCCCTGAACGGGCACAATACCCAAGTCCACCAGATACAACCATTGGCTTTTCACTGTGAAGTTGGCGATTGGGGTGAGGGTGTGGATGAAGTGCTGCAGATTGGCGGCGATCTCGCCAGAGTCGACATTGACTTTGAGACGTTGCGGCTCCGGGTTGACGATGGTGATGAGAATGTCGTAGTCCAAGCTAAGTGGTATGCTGTCCGGGCGGATGGTCTTCGGAGGCACTTGCATGTTGAACATTTCATTGAGGGGCAACGGGGCGCGGTAGACTTTGGTTGTTTGCCACCACACAGGAATGCCGATAACGACGAGGACGATGAAGTAGGAGATGACGCTGTAGATGCGATATTTTGCTTCGGGGTCTTCGTTAAATCTATCATCTGCATCTGATTATTGAGTGTTTGTATGTGATAATAATTGTAAAATGTAATTTGAATTGGGTTTGGGCTGGTTTTGGCTTACCATGGGTTTCAACATCTTCCGTGCGATCACCAGGACGATCTTCAGGATTTTCCATTTCTTAGACGCAAACGGTGACTAGATTTAATTAAATATTACATTAAAATACCTTATTAGATACAATAGATGCCAATTGGAATTCAATTGAATTCATTTGAGAGGTTATATCCCGGTATAAACATGGCCACGCGCCAGCAGCGGAATGATTTTCGGTTTGCTTGGTTTGCTTATTGAAAATGTCGACGCCATCCTGTAAAACAAGCACAGAAATGTAAAATGAAGAGTAATGTTTAATTGTTTGAACTTTTATTCGAAAACAAATCGCAGAGTGACACAAAATGCACCGGTCTTCCTCCGAATACACAGCCAATTTGAAACTACAATAAGTGAAAATGTTGGCTCCCTCGCTAATACTTATAAAATGAAATTACAAAAACAAAAATTAGTCCTTTGCAATAATAAATTATATACATTGAGGAATGAATCAGAGGTTACAATATGACCAGGGATCACCCTGTTAGTTGCTATAATGAAGAATGCAGAGAGAATTTGGTAATGTTATGGCTAGTTTGCTAGGAATCTTAAGCGTAAACTTAGTCGACCTCCTCCATGCGCGAAGCATCCTCAGTCTCGCCCTCGGCAACCGGGGCATCACCAGCTGGCAGATCATCGGTGACCATCTCCTCCTCGTCGATGCCCAGACCCAGCTTAATCATGCGGTAGATGCGGGAGGCATGCACCTGCGGCTCATCCAAGGTGAAGCCCGAGCTGAGGAGAGCAGTCTCAAAGAGCAGGATGACCAAATCCTTAACAGACTTGTCGTTCTTGTCGACATCGACCTTCTGGCGGAGATTCTCGACGATCGGATGGTCGGGATTGATCTCCAAGTGCTTCTTGGCAGCCATGTAGCCCATGGTGGAGGTGTCGCGCAGCGCCTGCGCCTTCATGATACGCTCCATGTTCGCCGTCCACCCGTATTGCGAGGTGACAATGCAGCACGGCGACTCCACCAGGCGGTTGGACACGACGACCTTCTCCACCTTGGCGTCCAGGATGGTCTTCATCACCTTACAGAGACCCTCGAACTTGGCCTTATCCTCCTCGCGCTTCTTCTTCTCGTCATCGTCTTCGGGCAGCTCGAGTCCCTCCTTGGTGACGGAGACGAGCTGCTTGCCGTCGTACTCCTTCATCTGCTGCACGACGTACTCGTCGATCGGCTCGGTCATGTAGACGACCTCATAGCCGCGCTTCTTAACAGATTCGACGAAGGAAGAGTTGGAAACCTGCTCCTTCGACTCGCCGGTGATGAAGTAGATGTGCTTCTGGTTCGGCTTCATGCGGCTGACGTACTCCTTCAGCGAGCACGCCTCGTCGCCGCTGGCGGATGTGTGGTAGCGCAACAGCTCGGCGAGCTTGGAGCGGTTCTGCGAATCCTCGTGGATGCCCAGCTTCATGTTCTTCGAGAACTGCTCGTAGAACTTCTTGTAGCCATCCTTGTCCTCGGAGAGCTCCTCGAACAGCTCCATGCACTTCTTCACCAAGTTCTTGCGGATGACCTTCAGAATCTTGTTCTGCTGCAACATCTCACGGGAGATATTCAGTGGCAGATCTTCAGAGTCGACGACGCCCTTCATGAAGTTGAGGTATTCGGGAATCAGTTCCTCGCAATTGTCCATGATGAATACACGGCGCACATACAACTTGATGTTGTTCTTCCTCTTCTTGTTCTCAAAGAGGTCAAAAGGCACGCGGCGCGGCACGAAGAGCAGCGCGCGGAATTCCAGCTGACCCTCCACGCTGAAGTGCTTCACAGCCAAATGGTCCTCCCAGTCATTGGTGAGAGATTTGTAGAATTCGCCATACTCCTCCTGGCTGATGTCATCAGCATTTCGGGTCCAGATTGGTTTCGTCTTGTTCAGTTCTTCATCCTCAGTGTATTTCTCCTTGATGGTCTTCTTCTTCTTTTCCTTCTTCTCCTTGTCTTCCTCTTCATCCTCACCAACATCCTCAATCTTTGGTTTTTCGGCATCCTCACCCTCCTCCTTCTTCTCCTCCTCGTCTTCGCCCTCGGCGTCGCTCAGCTCCTTCTCGCGTTCCTTCTGCACGACCAGCTTGATGGGATAACCAATGAACTGCGAGTGCTTCTTGACGATCTCCTTGATTTTGTTTTCTTCCAGAAATTCGGTCTGATCCTCCTTGATATGCAGGACAATCTTTGTGCCGCGCTCCATCGGCTCACCAATGTCGGTGCGCACCGTGAAGCTGCCGCCGGCAGAGGACTCCCAGAGGTACTGCTCGTCATCGTTGTTCTTCGAGACGACGGTCACCTTATCAGCGACCAGGTAGGCGGAGTAGAAGCCCACGCCGAACTGACCGATCATCGAGATGTCGGCGCCAGCCTGGAGAGCCTCCATGAACGCCTTCGTGCCCGACTTGGCGATTGTACCAAGGTTGTTAACCAAGTCGGCCTTGGTCATGCCAATGCCAGTGTCAATGATGGTGAGTGTTCCGGCAGCCTTGTCAGGGATGATCTTAATGAACAGCTCCTTGCCTGACTCCAGTTTGCCTGGGTTGGTGAGGGATTCATAGCGGATCTTGTCCAAAGCATCAGACGAGTTCGAGATCAATTCACGGAGGAAAATCTCCTTGTTGCTGTAGAAGGTGTTGATGATCAAGCTCATCAACTGAGCGATCTCGGCCTGGAAGGCAAAGGTCTCGACTTCTTGGGTATCTTCCGGCATCTGAAATAATAGCAAAACACCAAATAAAATTCCATTCAATTCAATTCGATAATTAACGAGAGAATTGAAAGTGAAAATGGATGCAGCGTTGAACCCGGCACGTGGTCGACCGGCGAAAAGACGAATTATCAACGAAAATACCGCATTTTATAGCATGAAATGTATTGGAAATCAGGAGGAATCGATGTAGGATCACAAATACTCACATTGGAGCTTTAAACACTTTGTAAATGCGCTATAAAATTAAATAGTCACTGGTATAACACCTCTGAACGACGTGCGCTCTGCGTACGAGTGGCAATTGAAATGAGTGAGGCGGATGCTCTGCTCGCCTGTTTATATAGCCTACTTCGTTCTAGAACATTCTAGAATGTTCCAGAACAAATTGAATACGAGGATCCGATGTTTAGAAGGAGTGAGAAACAGTCGAACTTCCGGCAAAAACACGCGCGTATTTTGAAATTTTAACGTGTTTCCATAGAAATGTTATTAAAATGACTAAATGACTTAAAAATTGTTGAATTAATCACTGTCAGTTGCAAAATTGACCGCTTATCATTTCTCTCGTACAATTTTGCAATTATAAATGCTTATTGCATATATAATTGCAATAAAATAATAATAATTTCGTTAATATTACATTAATACCGTAACAGTTATCAATTATATTTGTAAAATATTATTGGATGATGATCCCATGGACGGGAAGACGACAATTTTTCGATTTTCGGGTAAATTTTACAATTTTTCGATATTGTTCTAGAATTCTAGAATTCTAGAATGACCTGGAATAATTCACACAAAAACGGGTCAATATCTTGTACGGGAGTAATTTCAGCATCATTGGGTGATCGGCTAATATAGTCCTGAAAGTTGCAACCAGGGAATTGATAACTAGCTTCAATTTTTATTGATAATTTCGTTTTTGATATGTATATTCCGGGTAATGTTCCAAAAAATATTAGGCATATTCTTCTTACTCATTCCGCAAGGCAAATCGCTAAGAAAGGCTGTCACTATCTTTAGGAGCCGGTCTGCACCAGAATGAGGCATATACTAACTCGTAAAAAACTTGATTTTTCATTGAATAGCTCTTGTTATTGTGAACAAATTCTTTAATTTACCCAAATTGACCTCAAATGTAACCTCAAAATGCAGTGCTTTTGTTCGCAATTCCATCGCAAATATTATTCAGATCACGATACTGTTGTTGCTTACCACGCTAATTTTCATATATTGAGTCTTCGAGCATGCTTTTTCTAAAGTATAGATTTTCAAAGAAATCTTCAGAAAAATCATTGGTCTCAAAGGCCATGCTTCTTTCATGTCTCATATGCAACATATGCAACAATATGCAACCCGCGAACAATAATCAGCGTGTCTCACAAATTACGCTAACCTCCGTGCCTTTCAAATCACATTTTGTGAAACCGTTAATAAGATATTACCTATCTACTATTCTTCAATCTATTTTTGTTTGATCACGTTTTATTAAGAACATGACCTCTGTAGCTCAACAAAGTGCCTCAGCGATAACTCTGAAGGGATCTGCGCAAATAGTAACCGAGTACTTGGGTATGTACTACTCATTCTTAAAATGTGTGGGGCTCTATTGTTTATACCTACTAAAACTTCAATAGATTTCGGAATCAATTCGATTTTATTCCAACGTGGGTTATATCCACCAGCGGATTTTAAGCCCGTGGAGAACTACGGACTTACCATATTGATGTCCCAGGACAAGGAGATTCAGGAATTCCTCAGCGTGACACTAGGCCAGCTTAAAGGTATTCATATTGCCAGGTTATATTTGACAATATTTTATTTTACAATACTGGTTATATTCATAGATTGGTTGGTTAAGAAGAGTGTTGATAAAGTGGCTTTAATCATCACCAATGTAAAATCGCTGGAGGTTATGGAGAGGTGGGACTTTCATGTGGAATATGAAGGAACTAAAGATGCAGACGGCAATGAAACTACTGATAAGCCATTGAAACAGATCAAGAAGGAGATCCGGGATGTGCTTAAGCAAATCACCTCGTCGGTCACGTACCTCCCGCTGCTGGACTGCATTTGTGGCTTTGATATTCAGATCTACACGCGAAACCACGTGGACTTGCCGAAGGAATGGGACGAGACCGAGGCAGCGCACATCAGGAATGCACAGGTCGTGAAAATGCGTTCGTTCAGTACCAATCTCCACAAAATTAATACTTGTGTTACTTACAAAAATGAGGATTGATGCAGTATGCCATTGTGATTTGTGTAAGTTCATTCAATTACATGTTTTTATTATTTTATTGGCAGTTAACATTTTATAAATATCTTGAATCTTCTGGCGTAAACAATATCATTCATTTAACATTGTAATAAATAGAATTAATTAACTTGATTTAACGATTCATGAATTCGGCTCTCTGAAATATGCAAATGTTATTATAAATCCATTTGAATGCATGTTACAAAACTTACGTCGTAAAACTGCCGGCCTTCGTAAATCCGTACAATATTTGGTCAGAATATAAAATATCACTGTGATCAAGGTAACTATCACCGTGGAACCTAGAAATATATATTCGGGTTTCTTACGATATTCACAGCACTTTTCACTCCACATAACTCTGGTTCCATTCATCTATAATTGAATTCCATCCCCACATTAGCAATAAAAACAAATACATTTTTTGTGGCATTACCAAATCAACAATATCCATGCAAACACCAATCTTGTCATTCACATTGCTGATGCTTTTGTAATAACTGTTGAGTCCCAAATATTCATCCACACATTCAGTGCAAAATAAACTTTCATTATTTTTAGTTGAATTGATGCACATGAGTGTGCCATTCAATAAAACATTAAACATAATTGTCTCCTCTGATCTATTATGAGTCAATGTATTATTCACTATTTCAAAACATTCTGAAAAAGAAATGATCATTATCATGATGCTGCAAGATACCAAAAGCATATTAAAGATACCATAGCACTTTGCTCTAGTCCACAACTCATATGAATCCCTGTAAAGAGTGTCTACAATCTGCAGCCTGTCCAGATTCACATAATCATCAATGCAGTGACCATTCTCTGCTTTCGACTATAAAAACTAGGTCATATTATTGTCAACCATTAGTCATCAGTGGTACTTACCATTGATAGATTTTGATAACTATCTAATACATTAATATATGAATCCACACAGGATTCACACAGAGTTATTGGTCGAGAATTTTTTATTGAACATGATGTGAACTCTGAAATTGCTGTGGCTAAGTTATCCCGGTAGACTGTGCAGTTGTTGTCGGGTAATAGATCAGGTTCATTATGCACCTGTCCATATATACTACTGAAAAAATAATTATGTATTAGGTGGTATTAGCTAATTAGTTTCAATAACATGATCATTTACCTGATTAGAAGATCATAAAGTAATGTTGCAAATAAAACTGTTTTCATTTTCTGGTGTTGTATGAAGAGGCACTTGCAGATTGCAATACGGTTGCA
>JARJDR010006880.1:0-23557 GCA_030264135.1 Myllaena sp. GC000078 | reverse complement strand
TTTTGAATGGAGATGCTGTTCTCCAAATCATTGAGCATTGAACGGAAGTCACCAAATGCGCGTTTACATTCGGCGATTTTGCCGTCGCCCGCATCAAGCTTCCGCATTACGGTATCAAAATCAATTTCGTCTAAACTGTCCACATGCACGTGCTCTACATGCGGCACAAATCCAGAGGAATGCTCCTCCTCCAAGTCAATAAATCTCTCCACGAGTTCGTTCTTTAGATAGAACCAACTGTCGGACATGTAACGTTGCAAATCGTCAGTTTGATACACAACAAAAAGTTGATTGAACACTGTCGCATTTTTGTAAATGTTAGGCAGGCGGAAATTAACCGACTTTAGGCACTCTGTGATTAGCACTTCGACTACATCAATCCAGCTCATGTCCGCAGTACTACTTTGTAAAATTCTAGCCATCACATTGAAAAATATACGATCGTCCGGGCTAATGCCCTTACAATATTCGGTCAGATTTTGTTCCACTTCGAGTTGATCAACTAGCGGCCATTTGCCTTCATAGGCAGGCAGTTTAATTTCTTGCAAAGTTTGCACTAATAGATTAGTATAAGCGGTATCCTTCCAAAACGCGGGGAAATATTTATAGTCGCACGGGAGATAATCAGGGATCTGATTCGGTAGAAAGTCATTGAAGATAGCCGGAAATCTTGGGTATTCCAAGCGTCGCTCTTCGGAAACAATCGCGATTAGGCGATCAAGAGCTTGATTAGCTAATCCAATCGCGACTTCCGGGCGAGCAACGCACTTTTTGTATGGTTCATGCCAGCGTGCGTAACTTCGCACACGCTGCCATATCTCCACGCCGATGGTGTCCACGAGGAATGCTCGCAAAGTATTGAGATTTAACGCTGGCGGTGGTCTCGCGTGCATCGACAGAAATCTTATAGAATTATTCAAGGCGTGAACAATATTTTTCCGAGTAAATTCGGTTACAATAATATCATATTCGCTGATCAGTTTGTTACGCGCTAAGGTCGCTATCTCTTCTTCTAATTTCTTATCATGCGTGCTGATTACGAATACAACCGGTAAATATTCAACGTCCCCCAATCGATTTAAATACACTATTAACTCATCAATTAGCTCTTCCGTTAATCGCTCCACATAAATTGCTAAACCATTCATATCCGAACTGAAATCCGTCTGATGCAGACAATATGTTACAGTATTATGCAACTCCCTCAATTGTTTAAGTAACACACGCTTTTCGCCCCATCCAATCACCTTATCGATAGTTTTCGCAACAATTTCGTCAGCTTCTTCGTCCTCGCCTTCCACCACTTTTTCTTTATAATCGCCGTTGGTGAAATAAAGCCCAATCTTCCAATAGATATCGCTTTGCAATCGCCGCGAACGAACGCCATTACCCAATAATGACGACCAGGTCAATGATTTAAGATCAATCTGTGGTACCTCAGTTAAGTCACGTGCGCTACTAGATGAAAATTCGCCACGTTTATAACGTTTCATCAAGTGCATAGTAAATTGCTGATCGGCCACGTTGAACTCGTCCGCAAGGTCTTCAACCGATGGACACGTCCACAGCGGGCCTTGATCGATTGCCTTCCGCTTGCGTTTCGTACTCTGCACTTTACCGCGCCATCGATTGATTACGCTACGCGCCAAAATTGCATCGCGCAATTCCCCTAATCGCATGCGACGCACGTTCGCATCGACGGCGATCAGCAGATTGCCGACCACTTCGCGGACGGTGGCGTCGATCTCGAGCATGCGTCGGCGTTCCAGTTGCGCCTCATGCCGGCGTCGACTCTCGAGGTGGTGTTGACGTTCGCGCTCCCGTTGGACCTCAAATTCCATCTGCTGAACGCGTTCGCGCTCCTCGCGCAACTGCCGCTCAAGCTGCTTGCGCTGCTCCTCGACGATGCGCTGCTTTTCCTCGCGCTGCCGCCGCGCTTCAGCAGCCTTCTCAATGGCGCGCCGCTGTTCTTCTAACTGATTCTGCTGTCGTTCAATCTCCATACGGCGTTCTTCAGCGCGATGTGCTTCCTCTCGCAATCGCTGTTGCTTCTCCTGCTCCAACAGCCGCTGTCGTGCGATTTGTTGCTGTTCGCGTTGTCGCTCTAAAACGCGGCGTGCCGTCAACTCCTCTTCCAGTCGACGTTTCTCCCGTAACTGATCGGCGAACATTTGCCGTTGTTCTTCTTGGCGTCGTCGCTCTTCCATGATGTGCTGCGGCTGGATGAACAACGGCAGCGCGCTTGATACTTCTGGTTTCTGACCGAGCACATGCTGCGTGGGCTTCACTTCCACGAGCGTCACTTGAGCGCTCTCCCGATCAACTTCATCCCGAGATTGTTCTACAAAATCAATATCAATATTGAAATCGTGTAAGTTAATTAGGCGACCATCGGCGTCGAAACTATTCTGCGGCTGGTGCATTTGAAATAGGGGTGGCGGTAATGGTGCGCCACAAACAACTTCGCCAACCGACTGCATGCGTTTCGATTCAATCACATTGACCGCACGATCTAATGCGTACGGCAAATCGGGCATGTTAAAATCGCGCTTGTTTAGCACGACAAATGCACCGTCATCGCTGATCGTCAGACCGTTGTACTCGAGAAAATCGGTGGTGGCGGGGAGGGCTTCAAACGCCAGCATCAGGTCGAGCTGCTCGATCGGGTATTGTGCGTGCGGTAGACGCGGCGTGTAGCACTGCACAATGGTCCGCAACGCTTTGGTGCGCACCTGGGTGAAATAGCGCAGCAGAATGCATGCATTCAAATAGGTTGTTGTTCGCACCAGCTTGAAGAAGCGCGCAAAGTTGTTCTTGTCCAACGACGAATACACAGCCAATGCAAACTTCACCTCAACGCTCTGCTGAATTTCATCACGCAATTCTTGTACCTCCCACATGAAATTCCCGTCATTCAGATTCAAGAGAATGACGTACGCCCTGAATTCTGCTTCATTGGGACAGCGCTCTCCCTTCACGGCTAGATCGTGATACATGTACTTCAACGTTTGCAGGCATTTGGTCAGGTTCTCCGTGTTGATCTTCTGATCGAAGACGGACGGATCCTCGGCGACGAGTCGCGCCGAGCAGTGGATGTGGAAGCGTGCGCATTGCTCCACCAAGCGGACCGATCCCTGTGAGCATAGCTCCTGTTGCGTGATGTCTTTGCGAATACCGCGCGTGCGATCCCAGAGGAAGTGATACCATTCGGCGAGGTTGACGTCCTGTGCGTCGCAGAGGTGCATGATGCGATGCATCAGGTAACCCATCGTCATCTGCAGCACGTCGTCGTTGCGCAGCTCGTGCGGCAGCGGCATCTCCTGATCGGCTGAACTGCGCGAATACTGCTTCACCGCTTTGGTGTGGTTCATGGTGCGATCCGCGTCTTGTTCATACAGCGCTACTTGGTGCTGCACCTCGCGCATGAGACGCTCCTTCTCCGAGCACATGTCTGGGCAGGTGCCCACCGTGGCAGCCGTGCGACACAGGTCGATGGTCCGCCCTTCCTTGCGGCGTAATCGAAGTAATTTATCTCGCGCATCAAGCGCTTTGTATTTATCTTCGGCAGTCGGGGCTCGTTGTCGTAGAATGTGTATTAATTCTGCTTCTACGGAGGATTTACCGGCTTGTTTGCTGCCAGATCCTCCTCGTTTTGTAGACTTCCGTGACTCGGACTTTGATTTCGGCGTGTCCACATCGATAGCCATCTTCTCCGGTCGCAAATTGTATGTCCTCTTGGTCAGATCAATTAGCTCGTTTGATTCGTCGTCCATGTGATCGGCAAGCTCCCATTCGGGATCTGGATCTTTGGCAGGTTTTCTTTTACTCTTCGGGGGTTTTGTCATGTATTCTATATTGAATTCGACCCCGTCGTATTCGCCAGCTAGTGCCAATGCTTCGCCCGCTGCGTCCGCCGATTCGTATTCGACGATACATTTTGAACTCTTTGGTTTTACTATTATCTTTTTAATTGTGCCAAATGTTTTAAAATAACGTTTAGCTTCATTCTTGTGCAAAAGTTGCTTTGGTACATTTACACAACTGAAACACAATGCCAGGGTATCATAAATGATGTAAATGATATATGTATTCAGCAAATTAAAATTTCTATTTATACTCACAGAATCGTGTTGCAATCTGTTATGTTCATGCTTAATGTAGGGAGTCCAACAATATTGTCTTTTCTGTAATATTTATTTCCAAATCAGCCCTAATTGCGTTTGTTTACTGGATGTGAGCAGATGTGCGGCAGGTGCGGCAGCAAGGCGGCATGCAAGCAGAATTAACCTCAACCAACCTCAACTCAAAAGTTGTGAATTTTTTGTTTCAGTTGTGATATGAACATCGTGAATATCCACTAATAGACCATATTTCATCTTCAGATATCATTTCGAAGTACAAATATATTCAGAGAATTACAAGAGAATCTTAATTAGCCTTTAATCACGGCAATAGGCCGCAGTTTAATCGCTTTCTTGCTAATGCCAGCAGCATGGCAAGTGTCCACCACGTCCGTGACATTTTTATAGGATTCTGGTGCTTCTTCCATGATTAATTTCGGTGACGCTACACGTATGCAGATACCCATCTCGTTAAGTTTACCCAGTACCTCGTTGTAGTCCAAATTACGACGAGATTTCGCACGTGACAAAGCTCTCCCCTATAAATAAGTGAAGCAATTACTAAACAAATTCATACGAAACAAATAGTCTTACAGCGCCGTGGCAAGTAGAGCCGAACGTTTCGGTCATTCCCTGTTGCGTGCCGGTGAGCACATAACTGCACGTGCCCATGGTGCCTCCAATCAGCACCGGCTGGCCTGTGAGCTGGTAATCGACCGGCGTGAGAGGATGATGCGGGGGGAACGCGCGCGTCGAACCCTTGCGATGCACAAGTAGCGTGCGAGGTTTCCCATCGACCATGTGCTGCTCCACTTTGGCGATGTTGTGCGAGACGTCGTAGATTACATGCATGTCGAGATCGTCGGGCGACTGATGGAACTGCTTGGCAAACGCCTGCCGCGTGAGGAACGTCATCGAACTGCGATTCACCCACGCAAAGTTGGCAGCCGCTGCCATCCCTTTCAGGTAGTCCTGTCCTTCAGGCGAATGAATGCGCGCACACGCCAGTTGTCGATCGTTCGTGTTGATGTTATCGCGTTTCATCGCCTTCTCCATTTGTACAAGCGCGTCCGTGGCGACTTGATGACCGAAGCCGCGGCTACCAGAGTGAATCATTATGCATACCTGACCCCTTGTTTCAATGCCCATCTTCGAGGCGGCCCATTTGTCAAAGATCTCATCAACCACTTGAATCTCAGCATAGTGGTTGCCAGCACCCAATGTTCCCAGCTGAGGCAAGCCCCTCTTCTTGGCTCTCATGCTCACTTTGGAAGGATCTGCATTCAGCATTCTGCCATACTCCTCACAATGTTCCTTGTCTTCTGCCCACACATAGCCCTCTCTCAGAGACCAATCCATACCCATCTCAAGTGCTTCCTCCAGGTCTTTTGCATTCATTGGAATGATGCCTTTGGAACCAACACCCACTGGTATGTGATCGAATAAGCTTTGTGCCAACTTCTCTTTAACTGGCTGGACATCTTTCTCCGTCAAATTCGTTCGTAATAGACGTACACCGCAATTGATATCAAAACCCACACCACCTAATAACATGATATTCAGAACATATACATGTTGGTAATATTGGAAGTATTTTATACCTGGTGAGACAATTGCTTCGGGATTGTCATAATCAAATGCAGCCATATTTCCAATCGCGAAACCGTACCCGGAGTGAATATCGGGCAGGCCAATAGATTTGCCGACGATGCCGGGAAGTGCAGCAACATTCGCAATCTGTTTCACGCCTGGGAGGAATCCGCCTATCATTCCTGGTGAACATGAGTTCTTCAGTTCGTCCAGCATGAGTTCCTCGAGCTTCTTATTCACGTAGAAGATTCCCTCCACGTTCATGTTCTCCTGGAATCCTATCTTGATACGCCAGCTATGATCGTTGATTTTCTCCAGGTATTGGAGCTCATCTTCGTATTTGCGCACGACCATAATTTCCAATTAAAGGTGCGATGTCACTGTCTGATCACTTGTTACTTTAATAAATTCACAATGCTGACTAATATTCCATCAGTTTTATCAATTACGTAGCACTACACCCACTTTTTATCGTAGATAGCTCAATTTGACGGTAAATTCTTGTGTTTACTTGATAAACAGATGATTTGCATCATTTGCATACATCAACACATCTAGTCACATCTAGTGGCGACTAGAAGCCGGCCGTAATGGCCGCAAATCTCCTCGCGTTGCTGTGCCCCTGATACCGATAACTGAATTTTGCTATGTTCGGCAATGCAAAGTCGATGCGGGGCGGAGATCACCAGTGATCTTGTACCGAAATGGAATTTAATTCCAAATTACCTGCTTGAATTCATACGAGCCTGATGTCGCCATAAAATTTACTTAAGTTGCCAGCTATTGCCAGCCGTTACAAGTCGAAAGTTGCACACGTTGTTTTTTATTTCGTAAAACTTATGCCCAATAACAATATTTTTGTAATACATGCATACATATTAAAGTTTGGCATTTGCCGCAGGCAAGCCGCGAGCATTCAGCTCCGTAACGCGAAACAGCCCACCGTGATGCACGCCCGGCTGCACCACACCGTCGATGACGATGTTCGCACTCGTCACATACAACTCATCGAAGTCGCGGCCGCCCCATGCCACCGACGTGATCTGCCGTGCCGGCATCTCAATCTTCTGCATCAGTGTTTCGGGCTGGTGGCCGTCGATTTGGATAACAGCCGCTCCACCGAAGAGCGCCACCCACAAGTTGCCGTCGCTATCGATGGCCATGCCGTCAGGGATGCCCTCCAGGTTGTGCGTTTTCAGCGAGAAATGAACGGTGCGATTCGCTGTAAACACATTAGCGTAAGAAGCAACTCGTTTAAAAGTTTCCTCTGTTTAACTGCCGTACAAATAGTCGCCGTGTCGGCATCGTAATCGAAGCGATCCACGCTATACCGCCAGGAATCAATGTAGTAGAAGTGCGCGCCATCGGCGCTCCACGCGAGGCCATTCGGAATGCTGATACCATCAAAGTGCGCTTTTGCGTTGCCGCCCTCGCCGTCGAGCAGCGTGTACAGCGTGCCCTGATTGCGCGCGATCGCCAGCCGCTCCGGCTCGGCGCCCATCGTGCCGAACCAGAGGCGGCCGCACGGGTCGCACTTGGAGTCGTTGATACGATGCCCGTCGGGGCTGTTCTCCACCTCGCAGATGACACGCGGCGTGACGCGGTGCTCGTCCGTCCACTCGATGACGGCGAGCTTCGTATTCAGCGTGATGAGGAATCGATTGGGTTGGTCTTCGATCGGGATGATTACCGATGGCCATCCTTCAGCTGCAAGAACAAGCAAATAAAATGAGTTATTTGTTTATGGATTGCCGCCGGTATGTACATACCAACGTGTGTCGAAATGCACTTGTTTGTTTCGGGCGTGTATTTGAAGAGATTCTTGCTATAGATGTCGACGTAGTAAAGGCTTTGCGTTGCCGGATCCCAGTGCGGTCCTTCGAGCAGTTCACCGCTTCCTGCAGCTTCAATGCGTTCCACAGACATGACTCTGGTTGTTTGCAAGTTTTGGAAATAACTCTGTCGACGGTTGGCGACAGACTGATTGCATGCCACGAACTTGGACCTTTTAGTATTGGCTCAAGCATGATTTCAGTTCGTTAAGTGATAATTTATACAAACACAAAACATAACGGTTGTATGTATAATAGATTTGGAGATACATACTTTGTGGGTGTACGCACGCAGTTGTTATTCAATTAATTGACTAGTTTATGAATAAGGCGGGTGGGTGTTTGCTTTAAACGCAGAAGTTATGTGGGCTTTGTATTCTTTTAGAAATAACTTAAGTTTCGGTAGTTGTAACCATCATAATATAAATTAGACGGAATTCGGTTAGATTAGAACGACCTTCAATTCATTAAAGTATTTCAGTACATATTTACGTTGCCATAATCATTAACAGAAGTATTATTTCGTAAGGTCAAACATTACATTCGAATTTGTTCAGGATACGAGTGGCAACTTATATTTAGTGATTTTGCAAAATGTTTACAATCAAGCATGTGACTTACCACTTTTGCTTCTTTGAAAATAATTTAAATGGAAGATAGAAAATGCATATTTTATATTTCATTCATCTTGTATTAATTACCATTATTATAATAACATCAAATTGTTTTCTTTAATATTTATGTACAGCCAATATTTATAATATATTATACTATGTTGTATTTATAATATTTATATGTATGTAATAATATATATATTAAAATAGTTTTATATTCATTATCATTAATTAATATTCAATCATGTTTTCATAAATCGTTGAAGAGTTGGAAATTCTTGAATTGTTTACGCTCTCGTGAATGCAGACGATAGATAGATTTCGCTTCGCTTGTGCATCATCCCAATTCTCGCCCTTTCCTTTAATCGCCGTGTCGCTCGTTAAAAACATCGTCTATGTATTTCTTGTCACCCTTGTACTTCATTATTCATTTCCATGTTTATATAATAAATCTAAATATCAAGAATTTTGATCAAATTACAAAATGCGTTTTTGTATATAGTAAATGAAAATTGTGTATATGCAAAAGTAAAAAATATATTACCATATTTTAGTATTAGCAAAAAAAATTCAAAAACTGAACTACGCACACACGCACACTCGCCGCACCGCCTTCCTTGAGTAAAGTCATTGTCTTCTCAGTTTGTTTTAATCGCACATGATTTTAAGGCGTCTTCTCGCATCGTTAATGACTAATTAAAAATTTCAATATCATTAACAAACAATTTGCATCGCAACACATTGTGTTGCGACGATTTACCTAAATATAGTAGCTCTCTAAACTTTATCATTAATACTGATCGATGATTGATGATGATTAGTGATGGCAACTGGGAAAAATGGCAAATCGGCTCAAGCCGGTCGGATGTGACATTTTTCCGCGATTATAATTTTTAATGTTAATTTTTATACGAAATTTTGTACATTTATACAACGCCCCCACATCGGTATGAAATAAACAAGTGCTGAGAAAATAACGAGTTTACAATAGCATCGAGCGGAAGAAAAATATTACACATATGTACAAAAATAGTGTTACAATAACTCTACATTCATAACTGTTCATAATTTTTGCGACGCGCACATTGGGCGCGCCCGAATAGAAATTAAATTAATAATAATAAACATCGTCGTTAAACTCAGAGAAGAAAAATAATATGTATGTTCATTGTACATAGGTGATTTGTAGCAAAATATAAAATAATAATGAAAAATAAAATAAATTCGAGTACACCTATTCACTCTACCATTTCTGTCTATGTATATTAACATTAAGAATATTCGTTTTCTTGCGGCTTTTTTGTTATGCTGTAGAAATTACTTACTTCCTTTCGATACCGTCAGAGCGTACCGATACGCATCAATTTAAAATCAATCAATCGTTCAAACTATTTCAACAACTAGTTAGTTTCATGGTTTGTAGAAGAGCAGAGAATCACCTAATGTTATTAGTATTGCCAGTTTTTCTATTTGCGTTACAAATGTTTCAAACCGATTGATTAAATTTGTGCAATTTTACCATTTTAATCCGGATTCAATATGCGCATGTATTTAGTCTTTCTATAACAATTGCCAAATTCTTAATCAATCGCATCGCACTATTTACATAAACTTTCAAGTGATTAAACATGAATACAGTTTTATGAATAAACAAATCTAAGACAAACCATGAAAATCAATTAGGTAATTAGTTACAAACGGATCTTCCTTGTATAGATATTCATCGCCATCCTCCTATGTGCATAATATTTATATTACAACGACGTCATCAACCAATTTAGTAACATATCTATTTTTCAGATTCTGCTCCGCCGTAATTCTCACATTCTATGAAATAACGCTAATCTATAAATTGGTTGACCCTAAATTAGTTGATTGCATCAAATGTTTCATTTATTTATTACGTTTATCATTTAATATATCCGCAGAAAACTAGGTTTATGTAATGTACGCAATATGTTTGCTTGTAACATGTGAGCATATCAATTATTGTAATTTGTATTCTTAAAGTTGAATCAAAAACAAATTGCTGAGTGTCAGCGTATATGCACTTGCAGCAAATGCACAAATTGTGTGTGTGTGATTAGCGAAAATGTTTTATATACAATGTTGCACGATTGATTCCTTACTCTCATTCTCTCTCCACGCACTATCAAAAATTTTAAGCTGCCCGCATTCACCGAAAATTCGTCGTCAGCGTCCAAATGCCATTAACATTTTATTTAATATCATTTTATCGAATTTCACTGTACCTCTCTCCCTCTCTGCATTTATTTATAAAAATTTACAACTTGAAACAAATTTTTTTCATTTTTTGGTTGCACATACGTCGATTGCGATTCGAAAAATACGAAAATATACAGACACTCTTCGCCTTATCCTCTCCAACATCATGTACTCCGTTTTATTTGAGAGATAGTTAAATCTTTGAGAATTTCCCTACATTTTTATACAAATTTCTTAAAATTTTAATTGTTTCCTTGCATGAAAGTTCAAGCGAAGATATAAATTATAATTGTGATGTTGCATATTCTGAGTGCTTTCACAAATGCAATAAATTTTGTTGTGCATTCCATGTGTAACGCAAATTAATGAATGTTGTTTCATCCCTTATAAATTTGATACTAGTTTGATGAAGGAACATCATGATTCAATCTACATGATATAATTTTATATAATATCGATTGAAAACTGCATCTATTCTATTCAATTTCAATGTACCTTTGAATTTCACGTACGACGCACTTGAGAAATCGGTATGAATGCGGTCGTGCACGACTGGGCGTCTATTTTAAATTCATAGGATGGCATTTCAACGTTTTAGCTTCAGTTTGATCAAATTCGAATATCGTTAATTAATAAATCTTGTAGCGCTATTTTACAAAGATCGCATCACTTCATTGCATCAAAATTAGTTTAGACTTTCAATGTGGCTTTCAACAAAAATGTATCGGTTTCTACAAAATATATAATTATATGCATGATGTATAGATGTGTAGTACTATTTACACAATGTAACTAATTTACAAATACGATAATTAATCAATTAATTAACACAAAAGAATGTAGTCTTATACTTGAATCAAATAAAACAATCAACAAAACTCAATAATTAGTTAATTACTTTGCTCCTATGATAAATCGTTTGAATTTCTGCAAGTTTTGTTGTTACCAATACCTTTTTCCACTTCTTTGCTAATAAGTAATCTTTACTAAATATATATTAACTGTAAAACTCGAGATCGACCATTGTATATGCTTAAATTCATCCGCCGTTTTCTTTTTGTAACCGCGTCAATATTTCACATACTCTTCGTATATGTAGTTTCGTTTTGCCATTGTTTTAGTTTTGTACTTTCACACGATCGCTGCCGCTGCTTGGCGATCAATATATATGTATATATATTTATTCGTCTTAAAAAACACATACCACTGGGAGGCTATCGATTTGAAATAAACGCTACAGCCACCGTTCGTCAGTTTTCGTTCAATCAGTGAGTATGTAGTCGTGCGTTTCAAGTGTCGTGCATTGCAGCGCTTTACAGCGTCCGCATGCAGGACTTAAAGCTATTACGTCTTACGCACACGCGCAGCGCAGACGAGGTGGTGCACAGCATTGTCGTGAATTCGGTGCACGCGTGCGAAAACAAGAATGTCACAATTGTTACACCGGTTTAAGATAATTGATTTGGGCACACTCGTCGCTTACGATGAGTCCGCCGCGGCGTTGTCCAAGTTGGGCGGCGGCGATGGGTTGCGCCCTTCGTACGGCGCATCATCATCTAGAAGTAATCATTAATTTAACACCCAAAACAGCAAAAACCTTTATTTACAGCGAACAATAAAACTATTAGCTGCAGCAAGATGAAAATATTAACAAAATACAATAACGAATATAATAAATACTCTTCATTTCTTCAAACTCTAAACTCTTCAGCACCATATCAATCCGGATTGAAAAGCACACGTTATCCATTGAGTCGATAAACCGATAAACGCGCCACAAACCCAGCGGCCGGCTGGTGAGATTCGCAACCATCTTGCAAGTGATACGAAAATATTAATGTTCAAGAGCTGCGTGGTTTGAGAGGTTTCATCGCGAGATTAATTATGTACAACACAATGCTACTTACCGATTACAGATCCATAAGTGTAGTTGGCGTTCGGATACAGCGGATTGTTGAACGGCGGCACATAGGTCGTCGTTTCGCCAGCTTCTTCGTCGTCGGGCGTGTAGTACAATACTTTGCGCTCTTCGATCGGATACTTAAATTGCTTCTTCGTACGACCACTGCCACCACCGCCAGCAGCAACATTGATGCTAGCGCTGCCGCTGTCGTGCCGTTGCTCACCGTCTTGCGTTTCTTCGTCCATATCGCCCGCGCACAACTTCAGCGTCCGCCGCGAACCACCAACGCACGTATAATTTGTCTCCGGCTGCAAACGTGGCGGCGAATCACTGCCACCCTCATCCAGGGCCGATGACGACGATGACTTTTCGATCATCGTCACAGAACGCAGCGTCGCCTCCACGGCGCTGCCGGGAATCGGAAAGTTGGGTGTCGCCAACGAAAGTGTTGGCTTGGTGGGTTCCATTAATTCGGTCTTCAGAATCGTTTCCACGTTTAGCGCTATAGTAATGAAAAGGGAATGTTAGCTTGACAACTGAGACGATTATTAACGAATACTTACTTGGCGGACTATTTGATTTCTCTACGGTTAAGCCGAGAGCTCGTTTCAGCCGTTCTCTGGCGCTCTCCCGTTGCCTTTCGAGTTCTGTTGGTTCAGAATTAAACGCTGATAACGCTAAAAGAATATATAAAGTTGAAGACTCATTGCAAAAATAACATAATCGGAAAAAATAAAAATTGGAAATATATCAAGTTGTCATGTGGCACACCCATATTTTGAGGAAAAAATCAAATCAAAGATGAAATATATCCACAGATGCAACTAGATATGCATTACCTTTCACTTCTACGGGCGTTGTATTTTGCGAACTCATCGCAGCAGTTTGCTCGTCGTCTGTTGTGGCGGACGTGACGCTGCTGGTGCTATTCGATCGTGTGCGTAACGCTTTAGGTGATTGCGAAGAGCTTTCCTCCGTAATGGAAGCAACATCATCCGCATGCACAGAGGTCTTTTCGTTGTTATTCAGCTTTTTACGCTGCCGATATTCCGTGATTGATAACTAAAGGAATAAATAGGTCAAATCAATTAATATATTGTTCAAGATTTAGGACGTTCTCGTCTAATTAAGAAACTTCAAGATTTCGACCAGAAGTCCACGAAAGATATTCTTCTCTCCAAAAAATTTATATAGCGCGGTACTACTTACAAAATGCAAACTAAATGTCACCGCGATGATTATCCTAGTCTTAACAAAAGGCCCACGTTAAACTTCTTCTCGATCACTAAAACCATTCTAAACCATCCTGCCAGACCTCAACTACAATGGACAGTTGGCAAAAAAAAATGTAATTCATTCGAGATCAGTACGTACCTTGCGTTTAGCTGGCGTAATCGCCTCGGGCTGCTTTCGCTCTTCGTAGCCGAGAAAGCTCAGCGTTTTCTCAACGGTGCCGACCAGCTCGCTGGCGCTGATCCGCGGCGCTAATCGGGGATCCAAGATAGCGCGCGTGGATGTGATCACTGGTGAATTAACAATGGGACTGAGCGTCATCGTCGGTGTTACTGTCGTCGAATCGATGGTTGGCATCGTCTCAATTGATACAACCCGTGTCTCCACCGACTCCATCACGGGTTCTTCTTCTTCTTCCTCCTCCTCCTCGTCGCGTTCCACTTCCATATTGCCTTCCGGTTCAACTTCGGGTTCAGGTTCTGGATCCTCAGGTTCTTCCTCCAGATCCATGTCTTTATCATGTACAGCTTCTGGTTCCTGCTCCACCTCCATGTCGGCCTCTGGTTCTGCTTCCGGCTCTGCCTCATCGACGGTTGCCGGGGAAGGCGTGCGCTCCCTTCGGGTCGGTAACTGCACGCAGCTACCATATTCCTGCCGCATCTCCGAAGCTAGTTCGCTGAGCGTTGCGTCCGACTCCATTTGCATGGATGGCGAATCCTCTTCGTCTTGATGCGTGACGATCTCCACTTGCGGCGGTCCACTGCTGGTCGGCGTCGTTGGCGGCGACGATTCGCAGGAAAGCGACTCGCGTGGCAATCGCCGCTTCTTGGGCGGCGCCACCGTGTCCGACGGGCTGTCGCACTGGTCCTCACTGATCGCCTGCCGCAGCCAGCGTTTCTTTGCGCTACCGGAGCGCGGCGGCTGGTCGCAGAATGTCGCCGCCTGCGCCAGCGCATTGAGGCACTTCGTCGGCGAGCCGGCAAACAGCGCCGCCGAACTGTTGTCGATGTGCGGTGTAAGCGACGACGGTGATATTGCACTGGCCGGCTGAACAACATCGGACTTGTTCAGCCATTCGTTCATCAGCACCTTCTTCGTCTTCGGGAACTTGAAACCGGGTTCGAGCGGCTCCACAGCCGCAGCAACCATGAGACACGCCGCCGAGAGTGGCGTTTCGGGCGAGGAATGCGCCGAATTCGACGAGTCCAATTGGCGATCGGGCGATTTTTGGCATTCGCCGTTAGCGAGCGCTAGAAGCATGCCGGCCGCCTTCGTTGGCGATGCAGCCTCCGTAGGTGGCGAGAGTAGGGTATCATCAGAACTGTGCACAGAATCGGCGGAATCCAATCGGTTGCGCCGCGTATTCGTACTTGTGGTCCGCGCCCGACCTTTGCGTTTCTTCCGCTTCGCCTTCGGACCGTCCTCCTTGGTTTGGTCTGCATCGCGACGATTCGCCTGTTTCGCTTGGTGCTCTTGTCGCCGCTGCTCCTGCTTCTCCAAGCGCTCAATCGCCCGCACTATTGCCGCCATCTTTCGCTCCTCACGAGACATCGGCTTCTTGTCATCGCTGCTCATCTCGGATTGTTCTTGTGCGTGTTTGGAAGATCGCCGCGTTGAAATATTGCGGGTTTTCTCCTTCGAGGCCTGTTGCTCTTCCTCCTCGTCATCCTCCTCTTCGTCTTGCTTGGCATCGTCTTTCGTCGGAGGCGTTTCTTCTTCCGTTTCCTCCTTCACTTCATCTTTCATTTCCTCCTTCTCCACAGGTTTCTCCTCTGGCACAGCGATACTCTCCTCCGGTTTACTCTCCGCCTCTTCCTCATTCGGCTTGGGTTTGACAACCTTCTCATCCTTGACCTCTTTTTCCTCCGCTTCTGGTTCAGAGTCGGGTACTTCCGGTGACTTCAACGCTGGCGACTGTTGCGGTGGCTGCACTGGAGGCGATGCGAGTGCCTCCTTATCCTTATTCTGCCTGCCTCGCCGCTTCCGCAGTTCGGGCGCTGGCGGCGTAGCAGGACTCTCGCCATTATGCCGCCGATGGCCTTTCATGAGTGCGCAGTACTCCGAATTGATGCATGCGCATGGTACTTCCGCCAGCATTGCCGCCGCAAGTTCCGGATTCTCATGGCGTATCGTCAACTCGGATCCCTTCTCCACACTCTTGGTCGTCACAATGTACAAGTGCACGGCACCCTTCTCCAGCACGTGCTGCAGTTTCGCGTTGGGCGTGCAACTTCGACGCACAAATCGCGCGCAGTTGCCGTAGGTGCGCGTATCGACGCACACCTCCGTGTCCTTGATGAGCGTGTGGAAGAAGAGGAACGGGCCGGGCCGCTGTTGGCGCGTCGTCGATCGGTGCTGCGTCGACAGCATGTACTTGCCGCGCAGCTCCACGACGGGCGTGCCCATCGGCAGCGACACCGACGCCACCAAGCACTTGACGCTCGTGGATGGATTCGTTTGTACTTTGCATTTGTTGACCGACGGATCGACGCCGCCGGCGATCTCCGAGTGCGCGCCGTTCAGCCGCACGCTGGAGATGCGCGCGCGCAGCTCCGGCGAGTAGTGGTTCGTGACGGCCTCCTCGTAGTTCTCAATCCACTGGCGTATCTGCGGCAGTTTCTCCTCCTCGGCGCTCTTCGGCGTCGGCTTGGCGGCCTTCGCGCGCTTCACCGGCACCTTACGCTCCTTCCGCTTCGATGCAACCGGCGGGCGTGCTTTGTTGGCTGTCGCCGAATCGCGCCGCTGTCGGCGCGGCGGCTCCTTCCGCCGACCCTTCGCGTTGGCGCTGTTCGGCGGTGCTTCGCCATCCGACGAGTCCGTGTCGGACATCGCCGCTGCCGCCGCCGTGAGCTTCTCCTTGCGGATGAGCTTCGCGTCGCGCTCCTGAATCTCGCGCATCCACTGCTGCTGCAGCGAGCGCGCCTTCTGGCGGTCCACCGCGCGCGGGTCGCACTCCTCGCACGAGTAGTCGTCCGGCACCTTCTTCGTCTTCACCACGCAGCGCACGTGCTGCCACACCTTGCACTTGTCACACTCAATCATGAAGCCGTCGTCGTGGATGAAGCCGCAGATGCAGCGCGTCACATAGTCGCCGTAGCGATCGTTCGCCTCGTTGGCGACCGCCTCCGCCTCCGGCGCCGTGTCCGTCTCCTCGCCTTCGGTGTCGTTCCTCTGCGGCTCGCTGATATCAGAGCCCGCGTCATCGTCATGCACGGCAATGGGCGGCAACGGAGACACAACAACAAGTGATGCTGGTGGTGGTTGCTGCTGCTGCTGCAGTTGTTGTTGACGCAGCTGCTGTTGCTGCTGCTGTGCCTGTGCTTGAGCCTGCTGCTGCTGGAGTTGTTGTTGCTGATGTTGCTGTATTTGTTGTTGTATCTGTTGTTGCATTTGTTGACTTTGCGCCGACGTAGTACGGTTGCGCTTGACGGGCGCCGGCAAGTTGGGCGCGTAGTTCGCAATGGGCGACGTGTATTGCGTGTGCTGCATTTGATGCGGATGATGCTGGGCGCCGTTCATGGGCGGCGTCGTCGGGATGGACGTCGAACTCTGCTTCGACGGCGGGTCCGACGGCGGCGGCGGCGGCGGCGGCAGCGGCGGCGGCGTTGCGTTGTAGTTGTGATCGAGTAGCACCGCATGGCACACGAAACTCAACGCGTCGAGTGTGCTGGCGCTGGCGGCTATGCTGCGCCGCTTGAATTCGGCGGCCATTTCAAAGTCGCGTTCGCGTATCACTGACTCGTGGTGCGGCAGCTTTTGCGGCGCTTTCGTCAAACTTGCCTCGAACTTCGTGTACGGATTGCTGCTCGCATGCAACTTGTTGCCGCCGTCGTTGTCGGAGAGCTGCTCGAGAATCTGCGCCGTCAGCGCCTGATTGAAGATCGTTTGCGCGTTGTCGATGGTGCGCATTGGCGACACGTGCGACGTGTGGATCAGGTGCGGGTGGTGTTGAGCTTGAGACGGCGGATGCTGCGCCGCCCTCTTATTCGTTCGTGGTTTGATTTTCTGTGCCTGCACAGCATGTTTGCCAATATAATTGGTTTTGACAGGTGTCCGTTGTTGGGGCGGTAGTGTCTTTAACCCGGCAGCAGGCCGTGGTAATGCATTCTGTTGTTGCTGCTGCTGCTGCTGCTGCTGCTGCCGCTGCTGCGGAGACATGGCTTGATTCATGGGAACATTGAGAGGATAACCAGGAGCCAGATGCGATGGTGGTGGTTGTGGTGGCATGGATTGATTCAAGGAAACGTTGAGGGGATGGCCAGGAGGCAGATGCGATGGTGGTGGTTGGGATTTATACACCGGCATCGATTTCATATTTTTGTGATAAATGACGCGCTTATTGTTGGCAGGCAGCGGCACGCAATCCAACGCAGAAGGTGGTGGCACCGGCGCCGGCGCCGGCGGTGACTGCTTCGCGAGGAACTTCGCGGTGGCGCCGTTACCGACAATCTTTTGCTGCGCCGACGGCGGAGGTTGGTAATACCGCTGGTTCTTATTGACGATCACATTGCTCGGACCGGCACCCGCCAACGGCTGCTGTTGAGGAGCAGGCGACGAAGGTTGTGGGTCAGGTGATTGCTGCACTAAAAGATGACTGAGAACTTTTACCTTTCCGGAGCGCTGGCCGTTGGCCGTCTTCGTTACAGGCAGCTTCTGCAAAACCTGCACACCGCATCCACCACCAACATCAATCCATGCTATTGGCAATTTGCATTGGTGACTTACATTCGTCGCAGGAAATGGATTGGCTGTCAACAACTTATGCGATTGGGGCATGTCTTGCACCGAAATACCACCGCCCTCCGCCGGTGCACTCTTTTTCACGAACACGCTGTGCATCGCCGATTGCGGCTGCTTTTCGGTGACGGGCGCTACCGGCGATTCGTTGCTCTTCACCGTGGCGGCAAACGTGATCGTCGACGTGCCGGCGGCGGGCGCGTAGGACACCGATGCTGCCACCACGCCAGCACCCTTCACCATGATCGGCGTGTTCACGACGGTGATGACCGAGGGCGTCGCGGCGTTCGGCATGCCGAGCTTCACCGCCGTCGCCATACTGGTCGTAATGCCGGCTCCTTCGCCACCACCACCACCGCCGCCGCCAATCGCTTGACCCGGTGGCGCCTGCTGCTGCTGCTGCTGTTGTTGAGATGGTGGTACGGCGGTGGCGGCGGCAAGACCATCGTCGCTCTTGCCACCGCTGCTGGCACTCTCAGTGGTGAGTTTGCCCGACAGCACGACTGGATTGCTGCTGCTGTCGAGACACACGCTCATGTTGGCCGTCGTGTGCGCTGCGTCGCAGCCATCATTGGTGCGAAGAAATCGGGTGATGCTGAAGCTCGATTGCGTGCAGTTCGGTGCGGACCGGAGAATCGCACTGATTTCCTGTGTTAGTATCCCAACCCCTCCCTGATGACTGTCTTTACTTCCCTCCAGGTCAAGTGTCTAATCTACAATCAGAAGAAGAAAAAACAACTTACAACTTGTTCGCAAAACGTTACGGAACTGCAGCCGAAAGCGGTTGCCTTCGGCTGCGATTCTGTGGCGAAAAACGGCTGTATTTGTTCCACAAATGGAGCGCAAAAAAAACTAATCCTTATCATTGAACAATACATGCACGAATGTAATAAGTAAGCATACATCATAAATAGTCCGTCGTTTACGAGGAGTTGCTTGTAATCTGCGCATTTAGGCACTCGGCGCGCGCGACTTGGAGTGGATCTCGTCAGCGCGCCGACGACGTGTATTCATAATGATATTGATGATATTACAGCATAGAATAAGCCACTGTCCGCGCTACGGTTGCATATCGGTACACATAAACACAACAACACCAAACCAGCAGGCAGCATAGTACACAAGCGCCGATGCGAGCGCGCGCGCGCTGCTTTCAAACAGTGACCGAGGTCGTTCCCGTGCCGCGGCGCAGCGCGCTGCTGCTGCGGCGCGCATGCGTTACCCGACATCACACACAGAGCAAGCACGTCTAATTGGGGCCCGCGCAAGGTAAAACGAGCACGCGAGGCGAGACACGATACGTGATGCATCGAGCGATATAGAAATGTGAGAGAGCGACGGTGACAACGCGCGCGCGATGCAGCCGCGCGCGTCCATCGAAAGAGCAACAGAGTCGAGTTGAGTACATATCACGGCAAAGACGGCAGAAGGAGTAGAGACGCACGCTGGTTGCTGCATGCCAACGCGCCGGGAAAAAACGAGTGCCCGGCACGAAGCGAGTCGACGAAGTGCCAAAATGCCGCCCATGCCGCCGCAGCAGGCTGAAAGTCAACACACATGTGTGCATGCATTTTGCGCCGGATAATTGTGCACCTAATACGAGAAACGAAGGAATGAACAGCGCGCGCCCGCACCGGTCGAGTGGATGAGATTCGTTCCACGCATGCACGGTTGGACGCAGCATACGCGCGAATTATGCACGAATGACATCAACGAAGCGAACGCGGAACAATACACGCGTTCGTTCCCACCTCTCCGCGCCGATTGCGTGCGTTCTCCTCGCCCGCACCTTTTCGGTGATCGTTTGTATATAAATAACGAATATGTAATATGTTGCGCGCGCGCGCGACGATAAAGTCGGCAAACAACGCAAACGGGAGATAGACGGATGCGGATGATGATGATGATGCGCCCGCGCGATTTTCGATATTTTTAACAAGCGCGCGCATTTTATTATTACGCCCGCGAATCGCAACCGCGTGCGCTACATTACGCTATTTGCCCTACCCCGCGAAAACTCGCCGGCAATGGTACGAAAACGATTAAAATAATTGCGGCGCAGCGAACAACGAACGGACGCCCGCGAACAACGCCGTCGCATGCATCGGGACGAATCGAATCGAATTGCGGAAGACCTTGAAACTTAATGAAACGAAACACTCTAGGCAGGCAGGCAGGCAAGCAACGCAGGCAGGCCACTTTTTTCCTGTTTCGCCAACCGCTTGCATATTTTTTGTTCTCTCCCTTCTATCTCTTCACATGTCGGCAATTATTCTCGCATTGGAAAACAATTAACCGATTTCGATGCGAGATGACCCCACCAACGACAGTCATATTGAAATGAAGAGATTTCAAATAAGAATGTCGATGGCAACGCAACGCACGCACGCGCGGCAGCAGGGCATAATATTGCTATCGATTTGTTTTGTGTGTAGGTGGACGTGCGGTGCACAACGCCAGCCAGCCAACCAACCAAACCGCGCAAGATTTTCGAACGCAAGATGCAGCGCGATTCGAGCGCGCGCGCGCGCGCATTCACGACGCGAACCAAATCGAATATTATATGAGCGACGCGGCGACAAATACACAACACGACATAGGTACACACACCGGCGCTGATTCAGATTGCATAAATTACGGACGATTTGCATGAAATGCCATGCAATCGAATGGGTTCTCGCATACGGCACACGGGGAAAATCGATGCCAACTTACTTGAACGTTTTCGGGAAGAAAATACGGCGAGCGAGAGAGTCTCCCCCAAAAAGCTCTTGGAAAACTCTTCGTTCGCAAAACGTGCTGAGTGTGTGTGTATGTATGTATCTAACGCAGAGGCCGACCCAAATTCCAAGTCTCCTCCTTTCTGCTGCTGCTCTCGCTTAAAATCTTATCAACTCGATTCTTCTTCGCGATGCATTTATACTTCTTCTTCATCAAACGCCTAGCGAGACGAAAGCCTCGCAACGGTCGAGGCCTCCTCTGGAGACTGCTAAAACCAAGAGAGCAAAGAGCTTTAACACATCCGTTTGTGGGGCGCCAGCACAACATAAAGTTCATCATTCAGGTTGCTTCTCGCCGGCAAGAATCGGGCCGATAGAATAACAACTGATTTTAGAAAGTAAGTAATGATCGGAGCTAACACACGGGCACGCGCACGCATTTTGACGGGGGCATCTCTCCCAGCGATCAGATCTTGACCGTTGTCCTTTCTTCGTTACGATATGCAATCACCTTTCCATTTGACAATGCGCGCATACGCCGCCACCGGCGCGTTATTCGTCTCGGGGACTAGCAGTAGGTCGGTTGGTAGAGAATGAAAATAAATTTCATAGCACTGCGAAAACGTTGTGGAACGTTGCTGGCGCGACGCGCGACTTGTGTGTATATGAGCACACCTGGGGACGAACGGGAACTGCTTCACTGTGCTTCACCGCGGCTTGTCACACATCTTGTTGCGCTTGCGTGTTTTGGGCTGGTGGAGCCAAACCGTGGACACCGAAATCACACAAGCATCCCCCAGCGGCAACTGATAAGCACGAATGCGTTTGCGATCGCGTCACAAATGTCAATGGATGCAACGCACACCGCGACACATTTTTCGAACGTTTTGAAGCGTTCATTTTTCCCCGCTGCAAACGGGAGGTTAATTTTCCATGAATGCCACTGCCAATCAGTCTTGTATCTCCAGCCCATTGCACACGCCACAACAGCTCCACGGTTTTTTGAGCGGCCCTGCGCACATTTACGTCCACGATTCACCTCCTTGTTCAGGGAGGCAAGAGTCGTCTGCAATCTATTCCGCCAGCAGCTAGCAGCCATCGCCTCATCTCCACAGCGTTTACATGCATTTACTGAAATGAACCGTTTCGCTCAGTACACTTGGCATTCGGACACGGGGATCCACGGTGGATCTCGGTCGGTGTCTTCGACAGGAGGGAGGGCATATAATGCGGCAACGCACCCAGAACGCAACACCGAATTCTCTGCAGCCACCGCCGCGCTGCTCTCTCGCTGCACCTCGCAAGGTTTATAACCTCTCCCCAAATCTGGCGTCGATCGAGACGTCGCGTTCGCGCTTAACGTCGAGCCCCATTGACTCTTCATTTTTCGGCAAGCGTCCTCGCGTTGCTGCCGCTGCTGCTGCTTATGCCGCATTCACCCCACGTTTGTTTGTGGGGGAGGGCGCACACGCTGCTAGCTCTTTCGCATGCAAAACGCAGGCCCCTCGCTTGCAATCTTCTCGCTGTACGAAAATTGCTCTCTCTGGAGCGGCACTCACCTTTTTCAATCGCTCTTTAACTAGCAATAACGCAAATATACGACTGCGTTCGCTATCGCCGATGTAAACACGGGCATTTTACGCTCAAACGCGGACCGACACTAGCATTTGGCTTGTTCATAACACAACCGTTCACTGATCGGCGTTCGCGCGCACTGTTTTCGCGTTTTTCGGCTACGAGCACGCACCGCTATTGCGCCAGCTCGCATCGCGCGTACGAAAACATACATCTAAACTAAATATGGCAGCCATATTCGATGGGAAAACAAAGGAAACGTACCGAGAAATCTGTTCGATAGCCACCAACTCGGCTCCGCTATCCGGTCTGCAGCTTGCCAGAAGCCGAACTGGGGGCGCTCGCCGCTCAACAAGCACTCTTGTTGAGTTGCGCGACGACCACAAATGCGCACACGCGATTCGTCGACGCGGCACAACCTTGAGCATCGCTCCACATGAGTAGTGCGCGGCCGGCGCTGTCGTCGACACTTCCATGCCAACCGAACAAACGCGAATGCCACTAGGATCGCGCAGCGCAGTGATTGGCTGGTTGTTGAGCAAAAAAATTGACATTCCATTGCATGGCGCCGTGTTGTTGTGGTTGTGGTTCTGCTGCTGCGATCCGCCATGATTTGCATTCCGATATTCATCACAATTCCATTTCCAGGCGGAATGAAAACAGTTCTTGACAACTGCCGCTTAGAATTCAGAAAAAACGACACGGATTGTGTCCGTTTGGAGTCATTTGCTGTTTGCATGTAACCTATTTATTTTATTGACTTATATTACATTTTTTAAACACAACGATCCGTGGACTTTACTATGAAGCTATTAATCGTGAGCGGGCGGCCAGACCCATTGCGTGGGCGGCGCCTCCTTCAGCAGCGGCTCCCAAGGCTTCCACACGAGCATCTTGCGCGCCAGCGTCAACTCGTTTTCGGCCTGCACGATGACTTCCTCGATCTGCCCGCAGGCGATCTTGCGCTCGACCTCTTCGATGTCTTTGTGGGAGTTGAGAATGTTGA